>VZRL01004167.1:2052734-2214420 GCA_013397895.1 Origma solitaria
ATGGCTCGGGATAACGGGGAGCGAGGGGGCACGGGCGGCGGGGAGCGCGGGCAGCACCGTGCCCTGGCATCACCCGAGCTGCCCCCTGCCCCCGGGGCGGAGGGGAGGCCGCTGCCTTTCCCGGGTGCCGCGGCTCCGGGAGGCGCACGGAGCCGGAGGGGTGGCGGCCGGGAAGGGGGTGCCGGACGGCCAGAGCCCCCCGCGGCCGCCCTGCCTGCCCGCGGCACGGGAAGCGCTCACGTTGCCAAACCACCTGTTCCGCCGCGGGAGAGGAAGGCGGGATGGGGGGTGCGAAGGAAGGGAGGAAAAGTGTGGGGGGTGGGGGCTTTGCGTGGCTGTCACCGTGGTGTGAGGAACACGGGGAGGCGTAGGGTCTGCCCCGGCCGAGGGCGAGCCGGGGCAGGCGGGAGGCAGGCTGGAGCTGAAGGGCGGCGGGGACCAGCCGGGGAAGTGCCCGAGCCCTGGGCCCCCCCATCATCAGCCTCATCAAAACCTCAAGGTCTAAAGCACGCACATAGCCCGCCGCCAAGAAACCTTTACACAGCGCGGCAGGCGAAAAAGGGGACGCCTGACATCCTGCTGGAAAGCAATTATAAGAAGGGACAAAACAACCCAAAAAAGCACGCGAGCAAGCGATAAAACAGAGTGGGGGCTGCGGGGGGAGGGCGGGAAAGCCTTCCAAGAGGGAAGGTTGCAAAGGAGAGCTGGAAAAGTGTCCAGCAGCACTAGCAGGCGCAGCACCCCCTTACCGATATGAATGATTGAATCTGCAATCGCCGCTTTCCAGGTTCGAGTCCAACAGACGGACACGACCAGGATGAGGGAGAAAACTTCCATCTCCTCCGGAGGTCCAGGCTTTATAACAACAGATCTCTTCGCCAAGCGGTGCCGCCGCGGAGGACAGTGCAGCGCAGGAAGCCCAAGAGTTTGAGGTGCAGCCGGAGGAGCGTGTAAATCCCGATGGCTGGCGCAGAGCCGCGGCTGGTCAGGGAGCGAGCCCGGGGCTCCGAGCGCTTCTCTCCTCGGCGAAACCCCGCGTCACTTCTCGGGGCTCCTGGGCAGCACCAGAATTGCTGGGAGCGCCGGCAGCAAATCCATCCAGCCCGGGCGCCGCCGCGGGCAGCAGACGCCTCTGCTGGTCAGACAATCCCCATCCTTCCGCCGGGTCCAGGGATCCGCTCGGTCCCGCTGCTGCACAGCAACTTCCAACCCACACCACGCACACGCTCACACACACACACACACGCACACACAAGCAGACAGGCAGACACGAGCAGACACGCACAAACCCTCTTGGCCAGAGAAGCCCCAGGAGCCCGCAGCAAATAGCTCGCCTTCAGCGAGGTGGGAGGAGCGGGCGACTGAGGGAGCAGGCGATCCCGCTCCCAGCAGCCAGATTCCTGCAGGAAAAGCCCCCCCGGAGGCCAAAAAACAAAGTGAACTTCAAGGTAATGCAGATAGTAATGCAGATTTCCCCCCACCCTTCGCTTAGAAAAATCGCTTCCCACAACTGGAGGAAAAAAAAAATAAATCTGCCAATGGAGCCCAGCGTGCTGTCTCTGTCGCGCAAGGTGGTGGTTGGACAGGGCAGAAGCGAGAGGAGGAGTACCCGGAGCGAGGCAGAGGAAAGCAGATGATGATGATGGTCTGCAGGTTGCTTTTGGAGCTTGCTTTGCTGGTGGGATGCAGAGAGAGCTGGCAGCTCCAGCACCAGCCAGCACGTTGCCTAGAAATGGATCACCTAGGAGAAGGAGAGAGAGCGAGAGATAAGTGCTATCAGCCAGAGAGGGAGAAACAGAGAGAGCGAGCGAGTGAGAGCGCTTCTCTCTAATAACCACCTCCTCCCCCTATCTGCAATACAAGGGAGAAACAATATAGAGACCTCATCTCCCTTGAAATCTTCAACTGGGACTAAGGAACAGACATAGGCAGGAGTGCATACAGCCTAAAAATACATTGGGGGAGGGGGGAGAGAAAATCTTCTTGAAGTGTTATGCTCAGTTTAAAATAAAGAACCCAACCCACCCCATTTATTTAACCTTGTAACTCCACTGTGGGTATCAAGTTCAAGGCTAGATGGGCACTTTTGCTTCTCAGTCTTTGACAACTGAGTCAGGGACATTACTTGAAGGGGAAAAGGAAAAAAAAAATCAGGGACACCTGGCCTCGAGGGGAAAATGAAGACCTAAAAATCTATTAATATTACTTTAATTATCTGTGTTCTTGATGGAATTTGCACAGTTCTTTAAAGCAATGAATTAGCTTTTTTCTTCCTCTCACTTTAGGTAATGGAGAAATTTCTATGGGAAACATTTAGAGCGTACTTTTCATGCTCAGGGTTCTATGAATTCATTAACCGATTAATCCTCAGACTTCTCGTGCTGTAGTTAAATACATTATCCCCATTACACAGACAGAATTGTACAGAGAGGTTAAGTATGTTCCTATAAAACAGTCTAAATCCCCACTTTATGTCTCACTACACTTTCTTCTGACTTTGGTTTTTCTAGTCCTACTAGATACAGAAGCATAAATCAATGAATTCTTCATAACATAGTAGTTATATCCTAAACTCACACAAGCCATTGCTAAGTCCTGGTAGTCAACCAATGTGAGGTTGACCAACCCATTTTCTTCAGAAAGAACCTCTTTTGAAGGCATCTTCTTAGTTATAATACTTCCAAGTTTGTCATACTTGACTAGTATATTTCTCCTGACTTGCACATGTCTTTCTAAGCCATGGGACTGGCTGGCAAAAACAGCTGTATGTCTATAAAATTCAAGGATCTAGTTCAAGTGGGAAAAATAAGCTTTTCAAGAAAAGCTAAACTAAACCAACAGATAATTGACTCTACTAACAGAAAAACAAAAACCAAAAAACAAAACAAAAACCAAAAAAAACCCCAAAACCAAACAATAACGAAAAACCAACGCCAAAACAAACAAAAAACCAACAAAAAAGGACAACAAAACCAGCAAAAGCAAAACCAAAAACCAACCAAACAAAAAAAACCCCCAAAAACCTAAACAAAAATAACCAACACCAAGAAAAAGCACCAGCAGCAATTTTGACTTTGGTTAGGTTCGCCCTGGCAGGTGAGAACTTCTCAACAAATGGTAATACTCATAAGGCTTCAAGCCCAATCCAAAACACAAGTCAGGGCTCATCTTCTCACAGACTAGAATGGACTCACTCTCTTCTGAGAGCTGTAACTAGAATTGTTTTAGAGGCAAAAGAAAAGGTATGTAAAGACTGCAACAGATGAGCAGTGTGAACCAAAGGTCTCACAAACTATGTAATTCACGTGCTGTATTTGTCCCTATCCTCTGTACAAGACACAGATCCATTATCAATAAGGGCAAACAGTAAAGAAGAGCGTTTTTTTCTACAAATGACAATTTATGCGCAGTATCAGTGAATGGTAGAGGCATTAATTTTACAAGTAATAAATTCTGATTCATCTGAGAAACTTTTGGAGCTGCTTGAGTCATTATTACTTCTTCACAAAAGAACAGAGTTCACAAGAAATGTTAATTCACTTCTTTGGGGGGCATGTCAGAGCAGTACTCTTTAATAATGTACAATGCACAGTAGGCAGAATAGGAAATGTAATGGAAACCTTTGGAAAATTATAACTTTTTAATCCTCAGTTTAGATAATACTAAGAATTTTGAGGCCTTATCTAGGAACCAGATAGCCTTACTGACTCTTTAAAGCATCAAGTGCCCTGAACTGTCACACTAAATGAAATTCTTTGCAGAAGTCTGTAGACAGATGTAACAGAATACAAGAGACAGCCAAGAGTTTGTAGCTCACAAATACCCTCTAACTAATAAAAAAAAGAATTTTGAGTGGAGTTCTGAATAATAATTCAAGTGGTAAAGAACACCATGTGAAAATTTGAGAGGAAAGAGACTGAAGTAAATTTTAAAAGTAAATTCAAATAAAATTACTCTAAATAATGAACACATTGTTGACTTAATATACATCTGCCACAGAGATAAAGTAATTTTCACTTCTTCACTTCCATTCTCTTCAATACTTAGTCATTAAAAAAAAAAAACTGATGTCACCCATTTAAACAGAGTGAAAAAAATCTTATGCTATGTGATTAGTTCAATGTATCATTAGAAGTTGAAAAATAATAATGCTCTTTTCTATTCAATAAATTATAAACATTTGCAGAAAGTTAAATTGTGGGGCGGGGGTGGAAGTATTTGAGAACTGAGGAATTACCAATATTGTGAAAATGCCCTAAGAAATAATGGGCAAATGCAGGCCTCTAAATAGCCATGAGCACCATTCTCAGGACCTCAGTGACGGCTGCCTAAGGCATTTTGGAAGCTGAAGTGGCACAGGTTTCAGCCATGCTGCTCTTCCTTCACTGCAGCTTTCCTCCCCCAATGCTTTCCATTCCACCCCGGTCACTCCAGCCCCTCCGTTGGCCTCCGTGGGCGAAGCACCGCCAGCGCCCAACCATTTCTGCCGACACCCGGGAGCAGTCGTCTCCTTTCTCGTGGCCCGACTGAGATGTGGTTAATGCTTGATGTACCTTATGTTTCCACTGATCAGCTATTACAGAGCTGCACATTAATGCAGCCCCTGGAGGAGCAGCAAAGAGAGGATGTTCTTGTAAAACAGATGCAGTGTCTGTCTAAAGTTTATTTCCTCACGCCCACGTATAATGCGCTGCTACCTTAACCAAGTCAACTTGGGACCTGAGCTTCTGGTTACAGAGAAGAGAGAGGTAAAAACAAAAATTTCACCTGCTTTTCAGTCATCTGAAGCCTTAATTTTGATAATAATATGCCCCTTCCCAACTGTTTGGCCAAACAAACAGCAGTCAATTTTTCATTTGTTTAAATCTAAGTCCCAGGAGAGCTTTCAGGTATTTGAAGAAATTCAGATAGTGATAAGACAGGCAAACTTACAACCTTCAGTTTTGGGAGATAAACAGAACAGCTAAGCCTTATAATTACAGTCCTAAATTATATAGGAAGTATTATAATTCTCACATTAGACACAGCTTTTGCATGTTAAAATTTTATATTTTATTTTCAAGTGTATTGCCTAAACTTAAAAAAAAATTTAATGAGATGAAATCAGGTTACACGCTGGGTAATCCAACCAGCCCATTTGCACCAACATCTTTTTCCATGAAGTCCTGTAAGTTATTAATTCAGAGAAAAAAAGCAAACCAACCAGTACACACCCATCCAAGTGTTCTGCACTGTTCACAGTGGGAAAGGAAGATATGAAAAATCCCTTTGTAACCCTACTAATCTATCACCTCCTGTCAGTTAACATTTTCACCTTAGCTTGCATAGATATGAATCTTAACAGACACAGAATTATCTCAAAATTAAAATAAACAAAACAGGAAAAAAAACCAAAGAACAACCCAGCAGCATTAAACTTGGTGACCTTCTGTAACAGTGAATTCCAGCAGTGCCAACTGGCCATGAGAAATAACATCTCTTTTGCTTGCTTCTTATTGACTCCACTGTCTTTCATTAAATAGTCCAATATTATTGCAATAAGAGGTGGGATTAAAAAAAACTGATCATCTGTGGCAGGAGACAATCATCAAACACAAATACACAACAGTCATACCCAAACTGTTATTGATGCCATCTGAGCATGGGAGAAAGGCCAGGAAAAAGCCCACCTACTATTGCTAAGATTGGTATCTAGTGCTGGAATTTTAATACAATTTGTTGTCATTTTTACTGTCTCTGCTGCTTCTTCTTTGAAGTCTTTGTGAAAATTAAAAGTAATTCTGCCAATCTCCACATTTCTGCGATGGCCATACAGAAGCATGTACTTTTTGTCTCTCTTCAGATGATACTGGAGGTTCTGATTTGTCACCAGACAGTAAAATTATAGATGAAAAGCAGAACCCTGTAACATCTTCAATACTACAACTCTAGAAAGATAACAATCAGACTCAGCAACCAAATCAGCATAGGCAGCTCCCTGTAGAGAGCCATTTCAATGGCCACAGGATCTCCCCATAAGGACACCATTCCCAGATCATATTCTAATTTACATGAGGCCAAAAAAAAAGTTATCAATATTAATTCTTGTTATTTATAATTATTATGGCGTAGGTTCTGAGAAGATCTATCTAAATTTGAAACTTGATATACTCAAGGCTAAACAGATAAATATTTCATGACTGTTAAACAACCAACCGTGGGCCTCCAGCCCCTAATTTATGTAGGGCAACACATTCCATTTGACAATACTATTTCAATCTAAATAACGTAGCTTCCCCCCATTTTAAACAAAACCAATCTGACAAATATGCCTCACCTTGCAGTGCTATATTTTTTTAAATACTTGCATTCTGAAAGTGCTGATATAAGGCAAGTGACTGACAGTCCTACCAAAAGACCATGTGCCACAAGCAAATGCTCCTGTGCCGCTGAGCCGGTGCCAAGACTGTCGGGGAACGCTGCTCACTCCAAGAGGTTACTTGAGTTGACATGTCCACTCAGTCTTTGATTTACCTGGCGTGGCTTCAAACAAGAAGTCATCTGGGAGGGCTTTAGTTAAGTGGACATCTGTCCATTAGGAAATAGACTTGCTTCAGTGACCACCAAATAACCTTTAAATTAAAGCTTTAGCCTACTGCCAACTTTTAGGTTGTTCTCTGTGTTATGAGAGGTCCAGGTTAATAGGGCCATTCCAATTCTAAGTAGTGGCCCAAACATTGACTCCTGTCACACTTGGAGTGAAACATGCACTCGTGGGCTCTGCCATCCCTCCTGAATAAAGGGGATAGTCTTGCTTTTACTTAATGGAATAGTTTGATGTGTTCATTTTTAAAAATGCAGCGTATTATACCCTTTTCTCAATTTCCTTCACTCAGTTTCTGCATAGTTTAAATATGTGAATGTGTGTATATCTGCAAGAGTGCGTGTGTGGTATGTGCACATACAGATAGGTAAATAGGTAGAAAGCAATTTCATTTGGCCATTATAGAAATAAACAGAACATTAAATACTTACTGAATTTCAACAGACAGTGCACTATGTGGCCTTGAATATCTTATCACAAAGGAATTAATATGAAACCAGAATCAAAACTGGGCTGGAGAACTTAAAAGAAAAAAAAAAATAGTATCAACTCAGTATATAGCAAGGATTTCAAAGCTTTCTGCTTTTTAAAAAACTACAATATGATTGAGTTTAGTTGAGAGCTTGTGTTTTATCCTTTAGCCTCACTACATAAAACTCAGAAAGTGGTTATGAAATAAAGTCAACCCTTAGAGCAACCAGTGTTATGAAGTGATTTAGCAGGGACTGCTGCTGAGGTAGATTTATTTTGTCTCCATTTAAACTCATGTTATAGATCTCCTGTGTTGCCTGAGCCATCCTGTTATGTACCTTGCTCGGAAGCTATTAGGCTGCTGGAGGGAGGAGGACACAGGGCCTAAGAGCCATAAGGTTTATTGAGCATGGTCTGAACAGGAAAAAAAACACTTGAGAAAACAAAATGGAAGGAAAGTGGTGTCAAGATATTAATTTCATCGGTACCAGAGCAAGTGTGATGCTCTAAAATATATAGATGTGTAACAATTTTTCAATCTTATCTATGTTAAAAGAAGAACAGTATAAATTCTCCCTTGTCTTGCTGCTTCTGTCCAGTGAGTATTAAGCCAAATTTTTCTGATGTCAAATCCTTCCTGTATCTATAATCACTGAGCTAGTTGTCCCCCTCAGTCTCTCAGAATCTCACTCAAGCTCCCTGTTACACACCACTTGGCAGACTTGTCCTCCAGCTCTTTCCTGGTTCCTCCTGAAGATGTTTCACCATACCTCTACATACAGTTCCACTTCTCCTTCCTGCTGGCATTCCTGTCCTTCTAATATTCCTTCCCCTATTTCTCCATGCATTTCACAGTCACAGCCTTTGTTGCTATCTTCCCTTTGCCCCTTCGTTCCTTTCCCTTCAGGAGCTCTAGCAGGGTGAAAGGCACGCAAGGCACTCCCTGCCAAAGCCACCTCACATTTGAGCTGGGTGAAAAGTGAGCCACAAACGGAGGAGAAAGCCTGCAGGGGAAGCAAGGGAAGCAGGGGAAGCAATGGAAGCAGGGAATATGCTGACAGCTGCAGACACGGCTACAGTTTGCACCTGTGGATCTTCTATTGGCAGCAGGAGTGGAGGGACTTTCCAGCAGGTGCTTGGACAGGTCTAAGGAGCTGGCTGGGGTGTGACGGACAGTGAGGGTGCAGAGACAGCACTCCTAGCAACTGGCTAAGGGTATGGGTACAGAGATGGAACAGAAAACTTACGTCTTACTCCTGGCTCCTCTCCCAATAGCCGTTAATGGCTTCAGGCTCATTCTAGGCACAGACTAGAAACCACCACAGTGGAGAAGCACCAAGCCAAATACACCGGTCCCCGGAGCAGGGGTGCACAGAGGGGAAGTCAGGAAGGCTGGAAAGCTATCTTTGAGAACACGACATGTTACAGTAGAGAGAAATCTGCAGGAAAGCTTTGATGACAGACAGCAGAGCGGTGGCAGAGCACAGTGAAGTCACAGCTCAGATCCAAGTAGCTCTTCATTTAGCCTTTTAGTGTCACATGGGTGAAGGACTCGGACTATTCTGGGTACTACATGGAGTGAAAGAGCCAACCACGAGCAAACCATTTTAACTGGTCTCATTCGACGCCTTCACTGCTGCTGAGAAGAGAGGAGGCAGTTTCAACTGTGACAGTAAAAGAAAGGCCAGTTGGAAGTCATCACTGAACCAGAAAAGCCACATGCTGTTTGCTTTGTATTAATGCAAGACCAGAATCAGCTCAGTCCTTCCTCCTGCAAGTGGTGGAAGAGACAATCGGAAAAGTGTGGTATTGGAAAATAGAATTACTGTTGCCCTGTGAGCCCGTGGTTCTGGCAGGGGAAAGCCCAGCCCGCTAGATTCTTTCACCTGTTTGGAAAAGGTAGGAGGATCCCTGCTAAATCTGGTGGTTTAACAAAATTCTGACTCAATTATTTGTGAGAGAGAAACAGTGCAGATGTTGCTGGTTATTTAACACTGTAGTTAGGCTGGCACCTGCAAAGCTCTACATATTTTTCTATTGCGTCTCTATTTAGTAATAATCATTAGGGTGATAATACTGTTATATTGAGAATACTAGCAGCACTGAGATCTCACTGTGGCAGATGCAGCGCAGAAAGCATAGCAAAATAATCCCCACCGCAGTACAGTACATTCTGATTACACAAGAAACACGAGAGTTGGGAAGGGAAACGAAAAAAGCAAACATATTCCCAAGATGCAGAATTTGGGTTTCCCAAGTTTCAGTAGAGGAAACTCCTCACCAAAACTATCCACTCTCTCTCCTGGTGCATTGTAACATCCTCTGGTCTCTTTCAAGAAGAAGCAGCAGCATGAGAAAAAATTACTTTCACTTGGAAACTTACACATGTTTTTAGTACCAGGATGCCAGAAACATTTGATAAGTTCTTGTAACACAAGATTTGAGTGATGATGTTCTCTCCTTCTTGCATGCTGACTTATAAAAAAGAAATTCTCAGAACAAAATAAATCTCATGTCTTGCCTAAGATTTACTCTTCAGTACAGTTATTGGTGGTGGGTTTTTCCAACAAAAGAAGTATTAACTGAACCAAATGAAGACCCAGGTAGAAAAAGATGACTAATATATTTGAGAACTGTATAAGTCACTATTTTTTATGTGAAGGGTCAAACAATTCTCCAGGCCAGAAAGCATCAATTGGTCATTACATAATTGGATATTATTATGCCTAGTAGTCTCTGGAAGAATTCTCTCTTTATGGATGAAAGAAACACGTTTCCATAGCTAAGAATCTTTAACCATTCTTTATAATGCATGTTTTCACACTGTTACTTTTGGTACGAATCCCTCACCTTTCCTTCCTCCCCTTCTCCCCAAAAGACATATTAAATCAAGGTAACTGAAATAACCTATTTGAAATTTCTTTCTTTGATGCATTAAACATAATTTCCTCCTCTCTGTGTTTTCATCATAACAAACAGCATCATTATAGTTGACATTTACCTTATTCCACAGTATTTCTGTCATAAATTAAGAAAGAACCATTAGATCTGATGACATGGCAAGGGAAAAAGTACCTAAATAACACGATGAATTATTTGTGGTGATTTTTAAGGTAATTCAGCTTTGTCTGTACAGTACCTAAAATTAAAGTAAACAACCTATTTTTCTCAGTTGGACTGGCTTCTGCAAGTACTTTTCACATAATATTTACCCTGTATAACCATCCCAACAGGACTGGAAAGGCTATACAGCTCTGAAGTGCTACTATTTCAATGAAAGCCAGTCAGAAAGACTTAATTTCAAAGAGGCTTTTGAAAACATATAATTCTAATAAAACCCTGCAATATATGGGAAAAAAGGGAACATAAAGTAAAATTACCTTCCTATTATGACCTACTTTTCATTGATACCTACTTCATTTGCTTAGAATTACTAACAAGTGAATTTTGAAAAGCAAAAACTGCATATTCTGTTTGGACTAGGTTAAACATTTTCTTCGCATTAGTGAAGTCATGCTGATAAATTGAAACAATTCCTATTAGCATGACTGTAAAATGTGTTTTGGATGATTCTAGATATTGAATGCTCATGCATCATCCCCGTTACACAGACAAAAATTCTACAATATCTGTTTATATTACAAGCTTGTCAACTATTACTGTTCTCCATGTTCTCTAATGTCTTTTCTCTTTTCCTCTTTAATGTTTACTCTCCTGTCTCTTTTTCTTCAGCTTAGCTCACAGAAGATAAGCAGATGGCCAATATGCATTTAGGTGACTAATGAACTGTAAGGTGTTTCTGAGCACCTACCAGTAACACTGCGAACAAATTCACCACTGGGAATGATAAAAAAGTGCCCCATTCCGCTGTCCTTTACCTTTCGAGTGTATGGTCTATTCTGAAATGGCAAGGAGTAACAATAATTTAACTCTTTAAAGTGTTATTTTTAATTAACACTTTCTTCATTCCAGGAATTAAGAGTATAACCACACTCCTGCCCCAAAATTTCCTCTATAAAGCCTCTTTTTATTCTCCAGAAAGTAAGATATTGACAGCAGTGGATGGGTCCATAATATTCAGTATCTCCATTTGCCATTTGGCTATGGAAAAAGGGGAATTCTTGCTTATGTTACACTGTAACAGCAAAATTGCAACACTTAGCAAGGTCTGAAAAAAAAGCTGAGCACCTCAAAAGAACCACCCACCCTTCTAATTACCTTGCTACACGATCCTGCAAGTAGAGTAACTGTGCAAATGCATGAAAATTATTCTTGTAGATAAGGAACTACCTGTTTTATGACCCTCCTTACACATGCACAAGACTGAATGGACTTCGACTGACACACGAGCCACCTACTTGAAAAGCTGCAAACCATTTAGCCTGAATATCTGTGGCCTGATTGCATAGCTCTCTGGGGTATCAAAAAGTTATTCAGGTTCAGTAAGCTCCACTTCACTGACGACCTGCTGTAAGTTCTGTGGTTTCCCCCACTTTTATTCTCTTTCATATACACATGGACAGGGTGAGACATTTATGCGAATACATGGAGTTCTGTCCCTTTAACACAAATTGCTCCTCGAGTAACTGCAGGGAAGTGCAGTGGGATTGTGTAAGGAGAAAAGGGTGGATGACAGGGGTCTGCAAACCAGACTGTGGCCCTTCGCCTGTCCGGGTTAATTGATGAGCTGCAGTCCCAGACTTCAAACTTCAGACTGCAGAGCAGATTCCACACCGAGAGAGGAAGAGCCCAGTGAGGGGGAAACAATAATTGCATTAAATCTCATTTAAAACATTTTTGACAGGTGAATCTTGGCACAAAGTGGAAAGCAGTAAATCACCTCAGGGGCTTAAAACTCTGGATGTATCCAGAAACTTGTGTTAGCGTCACGACTTGGTCACCCAACTCGCTTTCAAATCAGTTAAAGTCTCAGCTAAATCAAGGCTAAACACATCTGCTCAACTCTCTGCTTCAGAGAGTTTCAATCGAATCAGGGACTTTTCCCATATACAGAAAGCTGAACACACAAATACAAGTTTAAAGGACTGGAATTTAAGGGCTTATGATTTGTCTATCAGTTCCCCTTGGCATTTTTTTTTACCTCTGTTCTTAAAAAAATGAAGCAGAAAAATCAATAATCCATAGCAACTACCATGTATCCTTTTTGGATGGCCAAGATAAGTGGTGAAATAATAAAAAGTATTTTAGTAGATGACAGAGCAAAAGCAACTTTAATAAACACCTTGTCAGAGAGATTCTTCTAGCCCCGAATTTGGGTGAAAATACCAGGCAAAATATGAAGCAGAAGTAGTCTGATTTCAGTCTCACTACAAAGAGAAATGAAGCAGTTCCTCCTTTGTAAATGAAAATCATTTTGCAAGAATATATCAAGTTTCGACTTGAGCTTAAATATAGTCATTAAATGTGTTACAAGTGTCACAAAAGGTGAACTTCAGCAGGCTAAACTGAATTAAAACAAACCAAGTAATGAATTAAGCACTTGAGACTAATTAGCTCTGTCTTCTATCAAGCTAGGTATAAAATGAGAATTATTTCTATATAAAATAATCAGACTTTCTGTAGAATGATGTGAGAACTGAATTTTTGGGTCTACTCAGGGGAGCAGAAATAAGGGAATGATCTCTCCTATTTGCTGGAAAGTCACCTTTGAAGAAAGAAAGAAAAAGAAGTCTCTACAGACTTACCACAAAAGCATCCAGAGAAAGCAAAACGAGTTTCATATGCAGCAAGATGACATTTTTCTACCATTTTTTATTAAGGGGGATGTGGGGGACAGATCACAACATGTCCTTCTTCTTATGGGTGAACTTTTATTACCCAAACCCATGTATAAAACAACACAAAGCCACAGATAAGGACTGAAAGCAGGAGGAGAAACACTAAACTAACAGATGAATGGGAATTTTGAATCCCATGTTAGTTTTCTGTGGTATACAAAGCAATAGAAAAGGAGCTCATCCAAGATTGGTACACATTTGAATAGTTGGTTGGAGTTTTGTCATCAATTTAGTTTCTCTGGAAAGAAAAGAAAAACAAAAAAAAGCAAAATATCAAGTTGAATCCAAACCATTTCATGAAACACTGCTATTAAAAAACCCCAAAACCCCCAATATCCTCACATATTAACCTGTAAGGCAGCAGAGTGGCTGGAACCTGAATTTCTGTGCACTGGGTGAGCCCCTGAATTACTGTGCTATAAAAAAGGTCTGTCTGAATTGTGCACAGAGCTCTCAGGTCGTGGTTCTCTGTGCGAGGACCTGGCCAGAACAGAAACATTTGCCTTCCCTAGATAACCAAATCTCTGGCAGGACAGAGGCTCTCGTACACACCTAGGACTGCAGCCTGACACAGGCAGGATGAAAATGCAGCACTAGGAGCTCAGTACTCCTTGGTACAGAAATTTAAACAATGCACCTGAGCTTCTCCTGACAGAGCTGTCCCACTTTCTATAAATAATGCTCTAGCTAAGGGAGACTGACTTTCTGCTTAGGCCATTCTCACATATGATTTAATTTGAATTTTCTACTTTTGTTGTGAATGGTCCTGTCCGTAAAAGTAGCAGCTATAGTAAGATTTTTTTTTCTTCTTTTTTGTGGTTGAGGACACACTAGGTAAGATTTAAGATTAATTACAGGAAGTGGCAGATATAAAAAAATTTCAAATGTCTTAGAAATAGTTTTCTTGTACTACATTCTAGATCCATGTATATTATAAATGGCTCCATGCTTTTTTATTTAAGGTGTTAGACTGAAGTTGCCATAGCAGAGTAAGCCAGTGGCAGTGAAACTGTTCTGTGTTTTCAACTTGCTCAACTTCAGTTTTAAAAGTGCTGACAGACATAAGGTAAAAGACAAAGATGTGCACCGTTCTTTGCTTAAAAAAAACCCAAACAAAACAAGACATAAAAAAAGCAAAAATGAAAGACTATAGATGAAAGCATCAATGGTATATTCAGTTGGTCTTTATAAGAGTTTGCAGTAAAAGTCAGTACAGGTAGAAGAGCCTATTCCCAACTTGCCGCATTCCCAGCAGGTCGTAACCATTAAAAGGAAAGCCAGTATATAACATAGAGACTTCTTCCTGAACTCCAGCCTAATATCAAAGCGACCAACCTTTGTTTCAGCTCCTTTTAGTACATCTAGAGGAGGGACAAGAACGCTTTATGTGTGGTAAATTGCCAGGGAGACAGAGAAACAGGGTCAGTATTTAGCAACAAGTAACACTCCCCACTGCTCTTGGCTGTTTGTACAATTTCCACCCCTTGGTAGAAGTCAGTCTGAAAAATCTTCAGAGAGAAAAAGCTGAGAATGGTGCCATTGGCAGAGTTAATAATGTGCTATGAAAAAAAAAGTTGAAAACTATTAATAAAGACTAAGTGTTAACGATGCATAATAGCTCTCAGGAAATTTTTGGATACTTGATTTTTAACCAAAATAATATTTTGCATAAGCATCCTCGTGCAACTGAACCACCACACGCACACTTCCAAAACATGCAACTTGGCTTCAAGTAAGGGAGAGAAGCATCCCTCCAAAACGTCTCATCTGGTTACCAACATTTTTGATACCAATCAGACAAGACCTCCAACTTTCCAGTTTTCTCTTGAGTTTTACTCTGCTTGAGGATTTCTAATGGACATCGCTAGTTCACATTGTTTCAGAGTTTTTCATACAATATGTGAAAAATGCCTTTGCAAAACAAATTTCAATGCTATTTGTAGCAGTGCCATCTTTTTATCATGACAGTACACAATAAAAAGTACAGCGGTGTAAAAAACAAGGTAAGTTACTTGGTTGGGTTTTCTCTGTGTAATTAGAACACTTCAAATATATTCACATACATACAGATAATTTCCTTTCCAAGGATGTCTTGTTGCATAATTCGATTGTGGAGCAGAGTTAGAAAGGAGGCAAAAAAGTGCCTACAGTTGATAAGCAAATATCCACATATATTTACCTCAAAGTCATTATTTACATGGACTTTGAGTTTAAATTTACATGTATACTGATACTGCATATTTAAGAGTGGATTTGAGGTTTCCCTAAAGAGAAAAATCTATTCCCAAAATACAAAATTACTTCAGTTTAGAGCACTAGCACTGAACCCTACAAAACTTCTGAGATTATGATAACTTTACCTGCATTGCTTTCGTATACAGCATACCATAAAAACATAATTTGTTGTCAGTTCTGTGTACGCTGATGTAGCTTTCCATTCTTCCTAACACTGTGTTAATATTCGCCTTTTTTCTGTGCTTTATGCCTTGGATATTCATATGACAAAATGTTATACTGTCTGACTAGGGAGCCAAGCAAATCCTATTTCCTTTATAGGAGAAAACTGGCAAGTTCCTTGAAAGATGCAATGATTCTGAGACTTCATCAAGAGCTCTCAAACAAAGCTGCCAGAAGTCAAGTGTGTGCTTATATCAGTTTGACCTAAAGAAGTTACCAAAAAGACAGGAGGGCGAAGCTGCAGCCTGTTGTACCAACAGTAAAGTCCTTCCTCTCAACATTTCAATAACTTCTTTTCACTTTCAGTAAGGCATGTAAACATTAGTTTTATTGCATATATTACATATCCCCCAAAATAGTAAAGAAAGAGATGAAAAGTAAAGGAAAAGCATAGGAAATCTCAGATAGAGATGAGAATGTAAAATTTTCATGAGTCAACAAGCAATTTTTAAATTTTTACTTTTAAACACTCTAAAATTTTTAAATTTCAGCACAAAGATACATATAATACACCTCTCTATATAAATACATATGTGCACTCACATTTCAGCAATCACATTTGCTTTGAAGTCTGCTTTGTTTTTACTGTATGAAACATCTCAATGTGATCTGCCATGCAAGACAAGACTAAAAATTTTACTTTAAACTTCCGTGAATTCCCAGAGAAATTATACTCAAATTATTCCTTAGAACACCAATTCAATATTTTCACTAACCAGAAATAGAATGTTGGTAGTTGAAAACAAGAATTGACCCTCCTGTCCTTGAAAGGAGCAGTGTTTATACTGAAAGGTGATGGGATAACCCATGAAGTATTTAATTTCTCTAAAATAAATGTCTTACATCAGGTGCTCTTTCATATCATGGAAGTTAATGATTGTGGTGAAATAAATTAATAATATCAATCAAAAAACATTTAGAAAAAGGGTGACTTCTGCTCCTGGTCTTTCTCTCTGACCAGAAATTTTCCTAAAGGTTTTTCCTCTCATTAGAGAAAAATTTGTTGAGTTGTTCTTATACTTACCTCAGTGCTTATAGTTTTGGCTGAAACACAAATATACTGTGGTCAACAGCAAATTAGCATCAAGTGCATGCCTGAATCCGAGGTTTGCAAATTTCTGAGATCACTTTAAATAGACAGCTGGGAAAAAGAACAAGCTATTTGATGAAAACTATCAAAGAGATAATTACGTGTCAATTTATTATTTCCTTACAAATTTAATGATGATAGGTACGCATTGATTATCCCTTATAAAAATTTACATCTGCTCAATAGGGTCTAATAGATTAATTTTTAGATATCCTTTAGGTTCGTCTTTCAGACTAGCAATACTACTTTGATTACCAAGAATACTTATAAGTAGGTTTGGAACCCTGGCAATTATGAGGATTCATATTTTGCTAATGTAATACTCTGCTGACATTTTAACAACTCATTTAGATACATCAGACTGGTTCCACATCATTTGTTCTCTTTCAGACATCCAAATTTCTTTCAGCTGATGTATTCATTTCACTCAAAGCTGTCAATTTGCGATGTTCCTTAAGTGCATAAAATTTCTTTAGTAATTGAATCATGTATTTTTGCCTTCCATTTTCTAATACATATCTTGAAAGCTTACTCCTCCTCATCTGGCATTCGCTTAGTCTCGGGAAGGTGTGTGTCTAAACTTTGTGCTCTTTCCAAATATTAATTCCATGCCTTATTAAAGCATCTCAAGTTGCCACAGTCAGTCAACATTTAAAACAGATTCAGCAGCAAAGGAATTTCTTCCTTAGCTGCCCCTACAGAGTTGGGCTGCCCCTTTTTTTTGGACAGACCTGAATAACCTAGAGTGCTAACATAGAATCATTTATTGTAAGCTCATGATGTCCTCTGTGTTGTGGATCTCTTGCTCAGGAAGCAGAGCAGACTTTTGCTTTAAAAAGACAGTCCTTCCCTAACACATCGCAAGCCTGTCCAGGCAGTTTTCATTTCTGTAAATAGGGGCCAAGGTCTTCTTGTAGTTTTTGTCTGAAATGTTTCTCTGTGGTCTTTCCCAAATCTCCCACAGATGGTTCAGAAAGCCAAGCAGCATTCACATGAGATCCGATAGCTGCACTAACTTCACTTACTACTTTCTCATTTCTCCCGATTAAAGTTGCCTTTTCCTAATCCTCAGATGTCCCACATTGGCTCTCCTTCCATGTAGTTATGTTAATTTTTTAATTATTCCCCACTATTCTTCAAGATAAAAAAGATGGATTTGTTTTTTATCTTGTGTAGACTGCACAGACACTTAACAAACATTTCTTTAATGCTTTTAGAATTGCAGGACAATACCAGCTTTGGCATATCTGAAGATTACCAAGGCTAAAATGTACTCATGGACTAAATGTGCAAAATTGAAGTTCTACATCTAAATTCTTATGTTATATCAAAGGCTTTAAAAAGTCCATTTGAAGATGCATTAAAAAATATGTTTGTCTTGGCCATTCTGAGATTCACTGGAGATTTCTGAGAAAGATCTGTTAAAACTACTGATTCTGAACTCAGATAAATGAGCATACGCATATTTCATGTGGTATTATTGTGACTGCAGCAGTGGCCTCACATCAAGGGAAATCTGGATTTCACTTGCGTTGATCATGGAATCACATAAGCATAGAATGGTTTGGGTTGGAAGGGACCTTAAAGACATCTTGTTCCAAGCCCTCTGCCATGGGCAGGGACACCTTCCACTAGACCAGGCTGCTCAAAACCCATCCAGCCTGGCTTTGAACAGTTCCAGGGTCAGGGCACGCAAAACTTCTGTTGGCAACCTATGCCAGTGCCTCACCAGCATCACTGTAAAGAATTTTTGCTAATATCCATTCTAAAACTAGTCTCTCTCAGTTTGGAGCCATTCCCCCTTGCCCTGGCCACTTACATGCTCTTGTAAAGTGTCCCTCTCCGTCTTTCTTGTAGGCTCCCTTCAGGTACTGAAAGGACACAATTAGGTCACCCCAAAGCCTTTTGTACTCCAGGCCACACAACCCAAATTTTCACCACCTTTCCCCAAAGGAGAGCTGCTCCCGACCTCTGATCATCTTGGTGACTATCCTCTGGCCCCACTCCATGTCCTTCCTGAGCTGGGACCCCAGAGCTGATGCAGCACTGCAGGTGGGGTCTCAGCAGAGCAGAGCAGCAGAATCCCCTCCCTCACTCTGCTGCCCATGGGGCTTTGGATGCAGCTCAGGATGTGTTTGGCTTTCTGAGCTTTGAGTGCACATTGCTGGGTCATGTCCAGCCTCTCATCCACCAGCACTTCCAAATTATTTTTTTCTCTGAAATATGAGTCGTTTTACTCCTTCCCCACACTGTATATGTGTTTATAACATTGAACTTCCAGTGTGGACAGTGACCATTACCAACAGTTCAAGGCATGTATCACTTTTCAAGGGATGGTCATACCATGGTCAATAGTTTTGGAAATAATACAATTTTCACCAAGTAGTACAGACTCAACCTAAGTTAGAATATAACCAAATATTTTCAAGGTGTCTTCAGCATGCTATATTTATTTATTTCACACTAGAAACAACGACAAAAAAATCCCCAACCAAAACCAGTATCCCTATGAAACTATAAAACTTTCCAGGAAAAAAGAGAGAAAGAAGCAGGCACAGAAACTAACCTGACCAGATTAATAAAAATGGGGAAAATGAGTACTCCAAAAATTTGCTGCAGTTTGTCCACTTTAGAGCAGGGTGTGTAGGAAGAGAGCATTGAAAGACTGCCCCTGCCAGAAGGACAGATTAACTGCACAGCCAGCTTTAGGCAGCACAGACACAGTCAGTTCTGCAGCTCGTGTTAAAGTGGTAAGGTTTGCATTTGCAAACAGATGGATCTCAGTACCTTGAATATCAGATTCCTGGTATATTTACTTTGTGTTACAAAATAGTATTTCAGCCTAGTACTTAACTCTATCCAAACAGAAGGCGGTAAGATGCCTGTTCCTGTGAGGCATGAAAAGTCAAGCCTACTGATGCTGTGTTAAATTATTTGGTTAATGCTTCAATCAACAGACTATCTAGTAAGGCTTTGCTGTAAAGTCTAGGACACAAAAGCTACAGAAAAAAAACTCTTTAGTTATTCTGGGTTTCACTTTCACTGGCAGTGAAATTTCAATTTATGGAAAATTTCAGATATTGCAAATCTATTTGTTACAGATCTTCCAGGAACAGTAATAGAGTCTGACCTTATGTGTGCATTTTGTGAAAACACCTTTGGGGAAACAACCCTGGAATTCCACGGGCAAAGGTTTTCCGCTGACTTCTCTACAATATTTATTCTCTACAAAAATATTGTCACTGTGAACATCTTGGGATCAGATGCTCCTTTTTATCAGCTTCCTCCACGAAACACATGAACACAGGTAAAAGAGGGACTGCAGACCCACAGGTACATCTGCAAAACCCTCTCTGGCTTCAGGTCATTCACTCAGTTACACATGTACACACCTATTAGTCCTAAATGGCTTTGGATCTGCAGCTCAGGGGAATAATCCAAAAAGATTTGAGTTGCTCAGGAAAAGTTAGGGGAAGCGACAGGCCTGCAGGCTTTCTCTGACTACAGACAATACATGAAAAGGAAAGAAGTCAGTCTGACTGTTAAATCTTAGATCTGCTTGCAGGGCTGCAAGACAGATTTTATGTTACAAACAAGTATACATTAAACAGGGAGAATAAAAAAAACCAGAAACAAAACAAGTGCAATATAATGAGCACAGAATCCTACAAAAGAAGTATACGAATAGCCCGTATTACCTGGAGCGACAATTTAAAAGACATATTTTTGATATCTTTCCCATCTCCTGAGGAGACCTCACTGTATAAATCTAACATTCAAATGCCTGTAGGATTTTATTTACAGTAGTCAGAAGATGACACAAGTTCATCCAGCAGTTATATCTTTCAACAATGAAATGATAGGTCACCAGTTCAAAGGCTTTTATTTATTTTCATGGTTTGTGAAGAGATATTTGAAGATGATTTTGCTCTGTGCATTTCAGTAACAGATTCTGCTTAATACCAGTGCAGTGGGAAACTATGTGGAAAAAAAATCTGGGTTCTACCCTTTATTCAAGCTATTGGTATTCTCATATATATCATTTTCTATTAGTAACAGAGATGGCGATTTTCACTGGATTTGTGCTCCTAAATCACTGGACCACTAAAAAAAACTCCTAAAAACTACCTTTTATTCTTTCAGGTGCATTCTACATTTCATAGTGTGGTCTAGCAACAGACTGGGAGCCCATTTCTTTACTCCAAAGCAGAAGGAGTCTATTACCGCGAGGTTTGCACCATTCATCAACATTGAATTTTAAAACCTCAGGAAAGCACATGACTTCAATTTCTTGGTGGCTCTCATGATTGATTTTATGTCAGTCTTACAAGATCTGCTACTAATCCCATGCAGCAAATCCCTACTTGACATTATTCTATTTTTCCTTGGCTGTTGCAAAAACCCCATGGACTGAGCTGCATCATGAGAGAAATTGTCTGACACTTAGGGCAGACCTTGCTAAAAGGACACCTCCGTGCTCTCGACTCAACTCCTTTTGTTTCCTTGTGCATGTAGCTCAGATAAACACTGTGACCCTGAAAATTGTTAAGCAGATACTGCTTTCAGTATTATTACTGATTATTTGCATTTGAGGCATTCAACTGACATGTCAAGGCCAGAGACAAAAACCCCTGCCTTGATAAATGTGTTAGTGTTTATACAAAACAGGATCCCTGCAATTAGAGCAATGGCATTTGTCCTCCAGCTGAAAAGCACATCTCTGGGGTGCTTTGCCTTTTACAGAGTTGTGAAATCCAAAAGTGGGATCTGCCAGGGAATTCTAGACATTTTCATGGTAACATCTGACAGCACCATGGGAAAAACACCCATTAAAGTCAAAAGCTATTTCAGCCAATGAGTGACTGCATAGCCATCCAAGGAGTAGGATCCTACTTGATATTCGTCACCTTCTGACTCATGAAAAATTTAAATATTTTACTTTTCAGTCACATATATAAACCACTGAATGGAGAGGGCTGAATATCACCTTTTTTCCTCTCCTCTGGAGAGGAAGGAACATATATATTCAGCTGGAGGAACATGAAAAGGGCATGGGCATGAAGCGGAGGCCAGTGTAGTAACCTGAAAGAACTCCATAGAGCAGGGAGCCTTCATGTTTCCACTGCTCTCCTTCCCACAGGATGTGCACTGGGTTATCACCATGCCACCAGAAATAATTGGGGGAATGACCTTTGTAGCCCTTGATTCCCAAAGCATGAGGGAGGCTGCTTGGCTGCAAAGGTCAGTTTAGGAGGAGTCTGTGAAACATATGCTCAGGCTGGGGACTTCCATGAGCAGGTATTTGCCACGTTGTGTCACAATCTGCACAACAAATATGTCCTTCAGAAGCTGATTAACAACAAAGCTCGGGGCCTCTGAGCAACCTGATGGAATTGAAGATGTCCCTGCTCATTATAGGGAGCTTTGGACCACATGACCTTTGAAGGTCCCTTCCAGCCCACACTATTCTATTGCTCTATGAAAGCAGTCATTATATGCAGAAAAGTGTAACCCCAAAACTTTGTGGCCATAAACAACTGAATGAAGTCCACAACACCTGCTGTGTCCCGTTTAAAGCCCCATTCTCGTCCAGTTTTCCCTCCTGTCTTCCTCTCCATTCTAAGGAGCATCTGGCAATAACTCAATGGCAAAAATGTAGTCTAGGATATGCATCCTGGTCTCCACAGACTGAATTATCAATACTATAATCCTGCCCTTATGGATTTTAGGCCACAGGAATGATGTTGGATTACATTTTAGTTATGTTCCTGACACAACTGCCCTTCCAGTAAGATTTTCTACACGGCACTAGACTTTTCACAGACAACTGCATTCAAACAATCAACTTCTCTTTTAACAGGTAGGGTCTCGTGTCTCTGTAGGCACTCTCCAGACCTGCACAGCAGATTTTAGCTGGAGCACCTTATCCTTGTCCTCAGAATCACTAACAGCCATAAGAAAAACAGAGCTGGCAAACACCTTCCTGACATTCTTAATACCATAATCATGTTTATCATGTAATAGGAGTAAACTATTCCAATATCCAAGATTGTCCTTAGAATTAAAAATCTTCCAACCATTATTCCCCACCAATATGACAGTTTTAAGATAGACCTGATCATTGTGCTCAAATAGGTGGTGTAAGTGATCAAAAATTTGCTCTACAGCCTGAACAAAAGTTTCATAAACTTCACATAACGGTGCCCAATTTCAATTAACACATCTGTATTCTAGCAGCCCCAAAACACTGGATGAGCCATTCCTAGTGCTGAACATGCTTTAATGAAATCCTGTGTAGGATGGTCTGAACTGTAACCTGTGTCTTGCTTTGGGCAGCCATCAACTGTTGTCATAAAAAATCCAAACAAAGTACTCAGAAGTCTGAAATGCTGAGTAAAGTGGAAAGAAAGGATGAGACAATGGCTTCCAACAGAAGTACCAGAAATGCAACTGATATTCCCATCTGACAGTCAAAAGAGGGAAAGTGTTTCTGTCCTCAGATTCAACACCCAGACTTGTGCAACTACAAAAATTGCAGGAAAATTCTTTATGCTTCTGGAACAGAAAATTTTCATCTACTCTCTAGAGAAGATTTATGCAAAGTCTGGTGATTTCTGGGATCTGCTAGAAGTCTAAATAGGTCTAAACCAGATGAACTTTAAGATGAAAATTCAATAAAGATTTAGTAGAGTTCAACCTAGAATAGACAGGGAAAAGGCCAAAAAATGGTTTTCCTGATAATACACTCTTGGACTTCAGTATAAAGCCTGTACTTACATACCTTGCTTTGACTGTTTGGTGACTAATCAGAATAGTTTAGGTTGGAAAGGACCTCTGGAGATCTTTTACTCCAATCTGGCTCTCAAAACCAGGCTAATGGCTTATGATGTCCTCTATATTCTAAGTGTTACCCAGGCTTTAGGTGAGTGAACCGGAGCAGGCAGGCTCAGAACTGCCTTTTCTTAAGAAACACAACCCTCATTTTATCAGTATTAATAGATTAAATATTCTACTGAGCTGGAACAACAGACCATAGAGATGTAGCATTTCTAAGTCAAAGAAACACACATTTCTCTTTACTCGAGTTGAAGTTAAAAGCAACTCTTATGTCCCGCTTTACATATGAGAACAGATACAGGTCAATGTGAAAATAAGGTGATCTCTAAACATAAGAAATGTGGCCTATACCTGTAACCATCCCCATGTGGAACGGGGATTCCATTTTTAGTTTGCAGTCTGTCAGTAAAGAGAAAAAACCAGCGTCTGCTATACTTCTTGAAACAGTGCAATGTCTGGATTTTAGGAAAATGGGGTCTTATGTCTGACATATGACATTGTCTTAGAACAGCTCTATCCATGTCCACTGAAACTGTGATGATGGCCTACTTAATTAAATGTTTTGGCCTCACCTGGTGGGGCTGAATGACCCAGGACTTAGAGGGGGAAAAAAAAAGAAAGCTTGATAAATTTCCTTAGCCAATCTCCATGTGGCTGATTCTTTTTGTAAGTGATGGAGAGAAAGTTATCAATATTTTAGGTTGCAAATAATTGTAGTACTTTCAGTTTTAAGAGATTCTTCTAACTATCGTTTTTCTGGAAAACAACATTTACCAACAACTTATAACTTAAGTTTCCAGTTTTCTGCCCTGTTAATGGGACTAATGGCACTGTTGATTCAGGCAGATAGAATGCTGGGAAAATCCTTTTATCCTTGGAAAAATCTTACCCCAGCAAGTAAATGAGAATCTTCCTTTTAACTACATGTCTTAGTTTTCACAGAATCACAGAATGACTTTGGTTGACCTTAAAGACCACCTCGTTTCAGGCACACCCCCACAGCCCCCCAGGCACTTCTGACTCCTGCGTAATTAATTTTCTTCCTAGTAGCTCGTACAGCGCTGGGGTTAGGATTTAACATGACAATGTTCAAGAACACACTGATGTTTTAGTTACTGCTCAGTAGTGCTTGCCCTAAATCGGGGCTTTATAGTTTCCCATGCTCTGGCAGTGAGCAGGTGCATGAGAAGCCGGGATGGAGCATGACTGGAACAGCTGATCCAAACCAAATCAAAGGATATTCCACACCAAAGGGCCAAAGGGTATTCCACACCCCAGAACACCATACTCAGTACATAAACCAGGGTGACCGGGCTGGAATTGCTGATCGCTGCTGGAGGATGGACTGGGCATCGGTGAGCAGGGAGCAAGAATTGGATTGGGCATTGCTCGTTTCTCTTGGGTTTTATTACTCTCGTTTCTTTTCACTAAAATTATGATTCGTATTATTAGCATATTTGATTTTGTTTCAGTTAATTAACTGTTCTTATCTCAACCCCCAAGTTTTACCTTTTTGTTTTTCCTCCTGATTTTCCTCCCCACAAGGAGGGTGGGAGTGTGTGAGCAGTTTTACAGTGCTTTGTTGCCAGCTGGGGTTAAACCACAACATTACAGAAAGCTTCTGTTCAAACACCTTATTTGAAAAGCAATTTAGACACAGAACTGACATAATTTAAAAGAGATTACTAGCTACCCACTCAATGATACACCATGTTACATGCTGCCTTTCACTCTTTTAAAAACAAAAACAAAATAGTCAAGAAAGACACACCACGCACACAAACATCCCCACCAAAAGGAGAAATGAGGACAAAACACACCACACAAATTTGTTCCTGCACTGGTGACTCCAGTATTATACATAGGTAGTGAGAAAAGCTCTCTGCAGGACTTCTGTAGAGGGAATTTTTCTCACAAGGGAATTAGACAAAATGAAGTCACAATGCCACAGGGTTTTGCTGGTCATAATGGAGCAAAGATTACTTCACAGACTTACATAATAGAATAAATAGTCTTTTGAGAAAAAGACTGTCTGCTGACATAAAAGACTGACTGACATAATTGCATAATTAAGATTCCACTGGAATGAGGGGAAAACACACATCAGAATCTACTACCAGCTAGAGATTTTTTTTCCCTTTGTATAGTAAAATAATTATATAAGTGAAGTTCTTGCCTTAAGGATGATTCTGAGGTGCTTTTCAAATGAGCTTGCAAATGAGTAATGGCCAAAGCAAAATGACTTCAAAAGGTCAAGAATCGCCCTGTCTCCCATCAATGTAAATGCTTAAAAGCTCAAACTGAAGAAAGCCTAGGCTAGCATGATGTCTTTGTAATATTACTCTCTACGCAAAGAAAATGGACTAAGTGCTTCTCTAAAGTGCAAAGGGAGGGGACAGCAACTCTCATGTCATACATGGAAATTTGTTAATATTGAAGTTTGTGGCCAGGTTGTGGTCAAGACGTTATCAATTTAAGCGTTTCACAAACATAATTATTCCCAATGATTTCTTTCACTCAGTATTTTTTTTTAAAAAGAGTATTAAGAAATGGAGGTGGTTAGTTGTTGAGTGTACTGACCTACTCTCTGAATAAACAATAGCTCTGTGTTTATTTCAATACGTCACAGAGCGACCAAAAAGACATTACAAAGCTCTGAACACCCAACTGAAAGATTATTCATGCTTTCTAGAAAATTCTGTATATGAAAGACCTGCACTGTTATTGAAGTTGCAGCCTTGCTTAAGAAATAATTCTAATAATTCTAAATCAGAATCTGCATTTCCATCTATACCCTTTTCAGGTTTCTGAGTACCTGTCTGCCAGAGAAATTGCTCTATATCTTTCTTTCTACAAGATTTGCTTCCCTTTGAGGACTTTTTCCAGATCACCTGACATAAAATTAGAATTGCAAGCATCAGATACACTCAAATCACTGCTTTTTAAGGCTACAATGTGTACAATTCAGTGAGATTTGTGTTTTCTAGAGTTTCTCATCTGTTTCTAGAATAAGTTCTTTAAACACAAGGGCCATGTCTACTGATACAATATTTTAATTGCATTATTTATTAATAGTATCAAGTTCATGCAAAATGAGTAAATTACTTTTGTGCAGGTTAAAGGTATTAAATTATATTCCATATTAAGTTGCTTCATTTACTGTATTTTTCAATTCTTCCTGTCTTGAGAAATTGTTTTATTCTGTACTCTTGGAAGCGGAGGAATCTTATGTTTACTTTTCTTCTCTGTCAGTAACAATAATACCTAAGGTACATGATTCAGCTTCCTCCATATTTCACCTTTTTTTTTTCATTCTTTTCTGCTTTAGGTGTTTCCTTGTAATTCTCCAGTAAAACCCTTATGGACAGTAAAATATGGTAAGCAAACTACTGGCTAGAAGATGTATTCCAATTTAGTCAATAATCATTAGTTTAACTGTTCTCTTCAGCTTTTAAAAGACATGAATTCCCAAATGCCTTTCAAATTGTAAAGCCAGCTCAACTGCAGATTCAGGTATCATATGTCAGAAGTTTCTCCGTCTTATTTTCCATTGTTCTAATTAACTTCTGTCTTGCTGAATAGAAATGCCTCATTGAGCTTTTATCCTACAAGCAATATGCAGATCCTCTGCACTTAATCACGTGAGGAGATGAGTGCCTGTATCAGAAACAGCTCCGTGGTTCTATAAACATGATTTGAGGAAACATTTGCATCCTGACACACACATGCAAGAGGCAAAGTGAACGTGATGTATGGAATGTTAACTTGATCATTTCCTGCCAGCTAGATACTTTCCTTAACCATATAATTTTTAGCTCAAGACAACAGCATCAGATTAGCATTATTTTCTTCTGGAAACAAGATTTTTGGCACATTCCAATTAAATGTATGATCGCTGAAGCATTCACTTGACAGATATAAACTGCTGCTCATTAAAAGTTACATTGTTTCAGAGATATAATTGCTGGAAAAGTTTTAAAATATTTTCTTCTGTTTAGAAATAGAGAAGTAATATTTCATTATTTTCCTTATATCCTAAAATGACTTCTCTCAAAAGTGATTATATATAATTAACTACTCCAAGTGACACTATTAAGAAAGTTCAGTTCTGATTAGAGGGACATAAACCAAAACTTTAGTTACACCAGTTGCACAAGTCTTACCATCTCATTCTTCAGTAAAGACTGCTAGAAGGCATTTTGATTGCTCACATGAACAGAATATAGAGACAACTGACCTACTGTGCACAATCCTGTGCAGAACTTAAACTGCCAAATTTTCAAAGGTAGAAATTTTTGGTTTTACATGTATATGCATATTATTTTTAAGCTTTGTAAGAGAACTAAAAAAAGGGGAAAAAAGGGAAAGAAGGAAAACGTGTTCAAAATAACTGTGAGGGAACACCCTGAAATGTGGTCTGCTATGTTTTTTAAAAGGATGATGACACAGGACTCTCATGCTGTTAGGAGCCGTGTTCAGCTGCCAGTCAGAAAGAGCCACATTGCTATTTCTCCAGCTAAATGCATTGTGATAACTCTACAAGTTACAGTCTGCAACTTTGAAATGGAAATGAAAACTTTGAAATGTGTTTCTAAGACAAAGGCTGCAATGAATTATCCCTTTTTAACTTGACTAATTAGCTCCACTTCCCCCGAGACCCTCGTTAGTAGCTTCTTTTAACTTCAATGTCACCCTTTCATGGTGACACCACCGATCCACATACAAGCCCATTATCACAAGCAGGCTCTTGTTGCAATGATTAGTACAAAGAAAGAGAGGGAATAAACAAGAAACAGGAGTATTAGCTTGACAGGTATAATAAATGAGAAGAGTCTCAAAAAATAAAAATTACATGCATCAGCAGAGATGAAACCTAGAACTTTTTAACATTAGGAATTGGAATATAAATATCTTATCTTTTACTTCCTGATGCATGGGAATGACATGCATTTATATGAATATATGTATTTATTATACGTTACACTGAAAGCCACAAAAAATATTCTTCTGCACTTTGGCTAGAAAAGTACCACATGCTATTCTAATCTAGCAACAATTTTTTTCCTCTTATTATGTTTCCAAACAGCCAAAGTTTTTTTCATATACATTCATCATGTTCATTTATCTCTACAGATCTTTTACTCCAAAGTATATCTCTAATTTTCTCCTATTTAGGGAAATTAATATATACTATGCATCTAAATGGGCTATAAAAAGATTGTGGTATAAAGTATTTTGTTATTTCAAAATGCACAAACAAAATAATTCTGCAAAAATACTATCCAATTAATCAGTAAAAACTGGTAATTTATTCACTTATTCCTTTGATCTCCAGCAGTAGTTCCCAACTTATTAGATGTGTCATTTTAATCACACACTAGTTCTGTAGATGACCCAACTTCCCATAAGAGTTTGGGATTACTGCTTTAATGCTATCTGCCCCATGAACAGAGAAAAATTAGAACACCTCAGTTTCTCTAACTTCATGTGTGCCCGAGAGGGACAGAACTGAAATAATTTCTCCTCATGCGTGGAAAGACCTGCCTACCTCCTGCTGCGAGCAGGGACTGCAGGGAGATTTTCTTCTGCTTTCCATTCCCCATTCAACCTATTTACTCTCAGCCAGGAAGCTGGAAAATCAGAAGAGGCTTTCTGCAATCTGACTGGAGTCACAGAGGTGGCTGGGATAAGCCAAGTGCCAACTCCTTACTCTTCTTCACCTCTGAACAGGAGCAGAGACAATCTGTCCTTAACCATTGATGGTATTCTACCCACAGATGCAATTTTCACCTTTTAGGAGCAGTGCCACAGGCAAATTATTATCCTCACTAAAATTAGTGAAGAGCAAAGGGCCATAATGCATGGACATTATCACTTTCTATATCTGGAAGTGATTGAAGCATCCAAAACCAATTTTTTTTTCCTTTTCCATTTCTCACATTCTAGCTAA
The DNA here is from genome assembly GCA_013397895.1 of Origma solitaria. Classification (NCBI taxonomy): domain Eukaryota; kingdom Metazoa; phylum Chordata; class Aves; order Passeriformes; family Acanthizidae; genus Origma; species Origma solitaria. Next base: position 2,081,921 of record VZRL01004167.1, read on the forward strand.
AAGTTTAGCCCAGTGCTGCTCATAGCTCAAGACCTGATCCAAATTTAAAATCAGACAGATAGACTATTTCAGCTATACTAGAGGCTGAATTGGTCCTTAGTAACTTAACGTGCTGAGCCAGGATTATTGTGCCGGGTGGTTTTCAGGATGAAGCTGTGAATCAGATCCATGGGGTTTAGTTTGGAAGGAATTCACAACTCCTGTACAGCGCCAAGGAAAAGAGGAGGGTTTGAGTTTTCAGTAAGAAACTGGGGTGCCTTTCTGTAAGTTGGCATGCTTCAAATTAAAAATGAATAAACACTAAATTTAAAGAGTGTTTAGCAGTTGCAACAGGGCAAAATGAGTAAGTGACTTGCAATATAAGAAGTAAAACCTGATTGCATGCTGTGACCAGCATACCGACTCCCATGCAACTGTGTAATTCAGTAGTAAAATTTTGTGAAGTTTTTGTGGACCCTCTGACTTGCGCGTCTACCAAAAGCATCTACAAATCTTGTGTGCTCCCTTCCTGTTAAGGGCTGGACATCCCACTCCTGCTCTGTGCTGGTTCAGGAGTCTGCACAGCTCAAGCCTGGGAGATGAGCTCTCATCCTCAGGTGGGAGCCTGCTGCTCTTAAACAAGGAACCCAAAGAAGACACACTGGCAAAAAAGTGTTCTTCAGGAAATCAGGCAGCAGGAGAATAATGGAGGACTAGCAGAAGGAAGATGTGCTAATTGAGACACAGAAGCAGGAAGGACACACAACTATGTTTTAGCAAGAGTAACAAGTACAGAGTGAAGAAGGCAGTATGTGAACATGTGGGAGGAAACAAGCTAAAAGCAATAAACAGTGTGGGTTTGTTGAAAATGCGGTAGGTCATGTCAAGAGAATCTAATAGCTGGCTTGTGCATGTTTATTTCTGATTTTACTTTAAAACGGAAACAGTCAGTTCTGGAAATTGAGTTGGATTTGGATTGGACCAAGTATAATACAGCATGACATGTTCTAACCATTGTGTAGCACTGCATGTGCTAAAGTGAAAAAAAACCTTTAAAATACAGAAAAACACCAAACCAAATAAAAGTATTATTTTAGCAAATATAAAAAAAGGCCTAACAAAATCCGTACGTACTGCCTCTTTTACCTTCTCTTATCTGTACAATCAACTAATTACTGAATGTAAAACACAGAAGTTCATTTAGCATGCCTCAGTAGAAATGTCAGAAACTCATGCTGTTTACCATTTAGACAATTTTTCATTCTGAATTTTTCCATGCTGCCAGGTACAGAAATGGCTTTTGTCACCAGGAAGGTATAATTGCACACAGCTCATTTACATTGAGATGCAGTGATAGAGAATAACGAATCCAACTAAAACTGCAAAAGAAGTTGTAAGCAATTAGACTCCGAAGAAGGCTCTGAAAATCTCCCATGACTAGAGAATTTGAATGAAAAATGCTTGTTTCCTTCTATTTTTAGAAGCAGGGAATACCTCCAGAATACCTCTCAGTAGACAGTCAGTATCAGTAAGTTGCATTTTATTTAGAAATTTTTATCCCCCAGCACCTGGTCAGGAAAGCACAACTTTGACAGCAGATTTGTCTTAGTGATTTTCACTTTTTGTATGCAAGTATTAAAAAGAACTACTCTGCTTTGCTTGGTTTTATCAAACAAGGTATAGGAACCCAGACTTGCACAAGAGTGAAGTCTCTTGCCTTCTAAAAATGCTGTAATGACTCACTGAACTGTACCCAACCAGACTGAAACAAGAAATACATTTAATAAGGTAAGTACCACTGGAATACTACTGTAGTAAAGTGTTAGTGCAGCATTACAGGAACAAAAACATCTATTTTGGGAACTATGAAGCAATCATGTATCCAAAGAAACTCTTGTAGCTAAGCTATCACTTCAAATATTTACTGATTGCACTTCATGGTCTCCTACACCTACAGCTCTTCTACATGGTCACCAACAATACATTGGGTATTGTTTGTGCTCTATGAAGAAGGATGAAAAGCATAGAAAAATCTTTTCCAAGATTTCCACCAAGTACAGTTTAGCAAGGTATATCCTATAGCTAAAAATCTAAATTTTAAAGCAAATATGTCAGTGTAATCAAGCACTGAGCATTATCTGTATCTTTGAAGTTTAGTCCAAATTCATGAGAAAAAAAAAAAAAAGAATATATGTACCACATCAGTGTGATGAAAATCCAGGAGAGTCCCCCTGAAACATGTTAGGTTTTTTTCCCCCACATTCGAAGGCATGCTGTGTATAGTATATTTGTGAACATATAGGTAGCCCTCTCATCTCATCTCATCTGTTTTAAAAGGAGCAGTCTGAGTAGCATGAAGGGGAGAACCCAAATGAGATTTACCAACCCCTTAAAATGCACATTAATGGTTTATTAATTAACATGTACTTCAATCTTCAAGAATAGGCCTCCAGCAATGGCAAATTCCATAGAGTTCTCCTGCACCAAATTTTCTTCAGAAATGAGGTGTTTGACCATGTCAGAGAGTGCATATACTGTAATAAAATACATATTGTGATTCACCTGGAGCATTCCTTCCTGCTGCGATAACCAACCATGAGTTCCTGATTTAACCCTGCGTTGGTAGTTGCACCTAACTTAACAGATAACACAAATTTGTTCTGTCCAGAAAGCAAGTCTGACAAAAATTAAACGCCAAAGCTGACAGAGCAGACTGAATCCCTGAGAATAAATATGGGACACAACAGTGGAAAAACCTGTCATATTTACCAGATTATTTCAGGTTAACTGCCTAATTTAAAAATATAAAAATAGGTAAAAGTGGCTAAAAGTATTCCGGATGAAAATCCTATCCAAGTGAGTAATCACACTTCTTATTTGATGTTAACACAACACATGGAAAGGTGTGGAGCTAAGCTCTCAGTGGTTTTGCTTTACTTATTATACAATAAAACTAGTGCAGAATAAAAGGCACTTGGACACTCTCTAACTAAAATATGACAAATAAACCCCTCAAAATTTAGTATCTTAAGAGACACAAGCTTTGCATTGTGGAAGAATATTTTCTATTTATCTCTTTCAAATAATTCCTATAATCAGAGTAAAGAGGCGTTTTCCTGTGTCTCTGTGATTAATTTCTTGCTCAAGGAGAGACCTGTGAGAACTGTCTCCACCAGAGAGCTTGTGGCGCTCCCTGGCCTTCACACTGAGGGGGCAGCAGTCTCAGTTCCTTATGAACTCTGCTATTGACACAACAGCTTTACAAGAAAAACAGCCTCTGAAAGAGGGAAATTCAATAGCATTTAAGGGTTTATCAATTCCTAAAGGTTTTGCCTGTAGTTCAGTGCCTTGTCAGTGCAGTTTCAGGATTATCAGTGTGATTTACGCATGGTCTGAAACAGCTCTCCAGATGGAATTTGGATGAAAGTCAGAAAAGTAAAGCATTTAGCAAAGAATCCCTCTCAAAGCACACACACATATCCAAAAAACAGACCTCAACACCCCTTTTTTTGTGTGAATAACAGTTGCTGTGGATACAAAAGCAACAGCTGCAACAGAAGACACTCTCTAATGGTAACTAAACGATAATTGAAACAGGGCATGTGAGTATCCTACTGTGACCTGCAATTCCTTATGAACACTTCCAGTCATTCTACAAAAACACTGAAGAAAACTGGGGAAAACAAAAAATTCCTTTAAAAAAAAAACCCAACAACTTTCACAAAGTTCTTCCCAATTTTCCCCAGTTCTGAGACACAAGCACCTCTGATGGCCACTGTGATCTCCTCTTCCTTCCTTTCTCTGTTAACTCTCTATGAGCAACACAGGTAAGACCGTACCTCACACATGTATTCCCACAAATATGATCTCTTTTCATTGCATTGCAGAATATTACCTACCAAGTTTTTTAAGCAGCCCCAAAGAGCTGTAAAACTCGTAAGTATTATATTTAAAACGGGACTGCTGTGAACACATAGCGTTGAACCTTTCACTAGGACATAAAAAAGATGGACATAAAACAGATAACTTGCCATAGGCACACAGGGAAGCCCTTTGACAACACGACCTTCCTGAGGCATTCACTGACATACACTACAAAGAACAGTATTACATTACTTTTCTCAAAGGAGAATCTAAAAAAAAAAAAAAAAAATTGAAGCATTTAATAAAAACACATTATCAGTTGCCAGTGTGCAGCATGTAATACAGTATTCAATCTGTCAACACTCAGAGGCATCACACAAAATTCAAGGGCAGATGCACCAAAGTCTGAGCCAGTTCTTAAAGTTCCTTCCATCTTTGTCCCTTTATAATTCCATTCCATCTTGAGGGTGTTTGCTTTATGAGACGTGAGCGCTAAAAAAAAAAAAAGCTACATGATCATCACACAAAGATATTCACCTTCTAAGTGGATAGGTATCTTTGAAGGGCACTTTACAGAAAACACATCAATCTTCATCAATTTTTGCTTCAGAAACTTTCTACAAACACAGCTCCTTCACCTTTGGGCTCTCATCAACTTTTATAAAAGTTAAGCAGCTGGGGGGTAAATTACCCCACAGTGTGTCTTATTTAATCTGACCTTTTTAAATGGTTGAGCCTTTTCTAGCTGCATTTGGTAATTTTGTCACTTTATTTGAGTGACCTTTATTTTTTCCTGAACAACTTTTCTAGCAACTGCCAAACATTTTATGGAACTACGTAAAATAGTGTAGAAATAAGTGGAGGTAGAAGGCAGGTGACAGAAATTCAAATTAACAGCACGAATTTAACCCTAGACATTTGACTAAAGATTTGGCTACCTTGACTAACTTAGTAAAGAACTGTATCTAGACAAGGTTTGTAACCCTGAATTGAAATGTAACAGACAATCATGGACTCTTGTAATTGTGGATTTAGGATATGGTGGGAAAAGATGGGAACAGAAGGCAACAGGTGGTATAGTGTGAAATAGTATTTCTTTTAAAAGAAATATTAGAAACAAAGTGAAACCTTAAAATGAAGACAGTTTATTTCCATTAAAGATTGGAAATTGGAAGAGATTACCTTTTATCTCTTTACTTGCCCTTGTCAGGACACAGATATTATGTCTAAATGTTAGTGAACTTTTTATTAAGTAGGACTTAATACCTAGTGTACTACACCAGCAGCAATTTCACATTTAAAAAATATTTTTACCTATGCAACTAATTGGAAAGGTCACATGAAATTAATAAAACCTGTAAATGAACAGGGAGGAGGTCCTGCAGACCATTTCAGTGTCCTACAATCCTGCAAGTGTCTCTTATCCCAACAGGTTATTTGTCCATATCGCACAAGGGAACAAAAGCAGCTATCCCCTGGTAAACCCTATCACAAGCAGGGAACAGTATATTTAATTAAAATTCTATGGGAAAAGGAAGAGACAAGCTTTTTATCAGATTTTGAAAGAAAAACCAACTTGTCTATACATTTCTTAAAGAGAAAATGAGCAGATGAAATCTGTCACCTGGCATATACAGATAAGGCAGAGCATTTCACTCGGGGGGGAAAATAATATTTGATTCGCTATAGAAAAGGTTGGCTTTTAGCCCTCGAGAAACAATATAAATGGCCTTCATTACAGTCCTTCGAAGCATATTTAAGAGCTGTGGATCTCCAGAAAGTACTGCTTCCCTCCAGTAGCCTTATAGCAATATTGGTGGTGGTTTCTCTGTAGAATTTCATCCTGCAAGTCAGACACAGGGCACATACCAAGCCCGTACTGCTAAAGTGCCTATTTAAATAGAGGAGAGGGATAGGACAAGAGGATGCCACAGCTCAAGAGGAAACAGCTTCAGGTTGCATCAGTTAAAGTTCAGACTGATTACTAGGTAAAAATTCTTCACCAAGAGGGTGTTAGGCATTGGAACAGGCTGCCCGAAGAAGTGGTTGAGGCACCATCCCTGGAGGGGTTTAAAAGACATGTAGGTGTGGATTAATGGTGGGCTTGGCAGTGCTGGGCTGATGGTTGGACCTGATGATCTTAAATGTCTTTTCCAGCCTCAACGATTTTGTTACTGTGATACTATGATACTGTTGTCCAAATAAAATATTCTAAAAGAAACCTTTCCCAAATTTTGCGTTGATGCGAAAGAGTTTCTATCACTGCTTGCAAAACTAAAGCTTGGTCTCTCTACCAGTTGCCTGAACTTGTGTTCTTTGGGGAGGTCTCACGTGGAAACCAAGTGGGACAAATTAAAGGACAGGGTGAGGGCCTTCTCTCCTCCTCCACTGATAAACAGAGCTGGTTCTCCTCTCCAAATAAATGGGTTTTATTTAACTATTTATTTATTTCAAATGAATAGCTGCACCAGTATTATTGGAAAGGCACACATGTGTTCCAACCTTTTATGCCATGGATAAGAAATAGAAGATTAGGCTCTCCAGCTAATTATCCACAAGCATATATCTGTGAGGGAGAGATTATTTCTGACTACATTATTCACCTTTAAAAAAAAAAACCCTAAAAAAACAAAACAAAAAAAAAACCCCACACCAAAAAAAGAGAAAACACCACGACAAACCAAACTTTGTTAAATACGTAAGTAGCTTGCGAAAAGGTATCCGTGAGTCATAGAATAGCATTTCTGCAGGAACGCAGTTACAGGAACAGAAAAAAAAAAAGAATTAAGTTATATCTACACATAATACTTAAGTTATATCTACACATGACACTAACATGACACCTTTCCATTCCATTCCCTTCCCCCCTCCCCATTGTTTTTTTCCCCATAAGTTCTTCTGCATAAATGCTCTGTTCAAAGAAAACCCTTCAGAAAATAGATACTTATTCTACAGGTACATTTATTCAAAGGCGAAAAACTCCATTTAAACTTTCTCGGAAAACACACGAGAACTCAAGATGAATAAGAAACACCTATTTAAAAAGTCATTAAAAGTGAAGAAGCACTAACAGATCTATTTGTTTTGCTGGCTAGATGGATACAGACAACATCTAGAGGAAACAAGAATCCCATAAAAGAAGACTTAACACCTAAAGGAAAGTAATTACCTGCATTAGAGTAATTGGTAATTTTGTCAGTTAGTGGCTTGCATTTGGTGGATACAATAAGTGGTAATTTTGGTAACCTGCAATCCATTACCATAAGCACGCACGAGGAAAAACTCAATTCCCAGTCTGGTATAATAGAAATTACAGCAAAGATTTATAACAATCCCAGATTTATAACAGCCCCAGATTGCTGGCCAAGGTCTGAGAGAGAGAATAGCCTAAGCATTGCATAATCTATCTTTGAGATAGATGTGGGCCCACTCCAGCATAATGAATCCAAACATACGGTAGTTGACGTAATGCCTGAGCACTTCACAAGTAGATGGGTGTTAGTAAGAAGTGCTGATTAACTCATCCTCTAAATTATTTTAGTTCCTGAGTACAGCGTGCAATTTAGTTATGTCCATGCACCAAAATTCAGAGGCTAATTGGCTTGATATTGTGGTCTTTATATTATGCACAGGGAAACCAGCAGCAAGAGTGAGCACAGACACTCGTTCAGAATTATACAACTGGTTTGCACAGAGGTAGAAGCAGAAGCAGTGGTCAGGCTCACACTTAGCTCATCAAATCAAAGGTATGTAAGCATCTCTTGAGCGATCAGATGCTTGCACCGCACAAGTACATAAAGCTGGGATTTCTCCCAGTTTTTGGGGGTGTAACCAAATACACCTTTTGATTTGAAATGCTGTTGAAGGTTTCTGACATGGTTTCTGGAATTCGCCTTCTCCCCCTGGAGTTTTCTCATAAAGGACAGAGACGCACGAGTCTTTGTGGAGCAGTTTTCTCCGGCAGATTTCCCTTTCCTCCTTCCCCAGTCCCTATTCCATAATAAAGAATCATGGAATTCTTGGTAATTTCTAACTCTCGCACCATTTCTGAGTGATGGAATCCCACTTTCAAACTCTACAATTTTCCAAAACAGCTGTCCCGCTGAAGTCTTTTCCAACCCAAATGATTCTATTGTTCTATAAATAGAGGTTGAGACAGGTACAGCAAAAAGTACGCAACTAAAGAAATCAATGCAGGGAAAGCATGGGAGCTCTAGGACTCGTAGCAGGAGTGTGAGAGCCTGGAAGTTCACTGCCAAGTCAAGCTCCAAGCTGCTCAAAGTACAGTACATTATATATACAAGGGAAGTGTCTGCCAGGGCCAGACAGCTGAATCAATATTAAAAGGGATCAAGTAGGAAATGTTTAACTGCACTTTGAATAGCTAATTTAAGGGAGATGAATCTTATCCTTAGGGCCACATTTTGCATCCTTTCTTCCTTCTGCGCAGTACATTGCTTAATTCAAAATGACTATTTGCGAAGTATATATCTTTGCAAAATGAGCAAGGGTATTACAAGCTGACACTTAAACTATATAACTCCAGAGCAAGGGAGTAGCTTTTATTGTACACAGAACAAGCTTTGGTTGTGCTGTTCGACACTACCGAATATACAAATATTTAAGTAGGGAGTAAATAAGTGGTCTAAGCAAGCAAAGAATCCTGAACTAATTATTTGTTGCTGAGTTCTCCTAATAACAAAATGTCAAGTAAGGAAAGATGGATTTTTTTTTCTCCCCCTAATCTTTTTGGTTTCTTTCTTCTGCTAAACTTTTATTCTTGAAAAATACTTAAATATTCTTAAGCACAAAAAAAGGCATGGGACAATTGAAAAAAGACCTTTGTTATTTTGACTACAGACTTAATGACATTCAAAAGTTTTACAGGAGCCTAATAATGTGAATGTATGATTCCATCAGGCTTATGCTGTAGTCGGGGTTAGAGCACTGAATTTAATGTTGCACAGAATGTTGGATTCAATACTGAACAATGACCTTGCATGTAAAATTTATAGTGCAATTTACAGGTGAATTTTAAATATAAAAATCAAAATATCATAAAAGAAGAAAAAGATGTGTTTTATTACTTTTATGTTATTTAAGAAATTGATCAATAATAGCATGAAGTCAGGCAAGGCACAAATTCCTAAACAGAAATAAGCCCACCATTACCATCTGCTAGTAGTATTTGTATATGAATTAATATATTCATAGCCTTTAAGGCATCATTACATCATCTAACCCAATTTCCAGTGTTGCACCAATAATTTTTTTTGCCCATTTTTGCTGCAGCATGCGAATAACCCAAGATTTTACTGTAGTAAACAGAATAAGAAAGAAGTCATGATTTCATTTTGAGCCTCCCACATCCAAACTCTGAACTACTGTTTCCTGTGACACATCAGTTACACTATCTATTTAAAACAGGGGCTGATGACTGGAATCCAAAAGGAAGGTCAGTAGGTGATATTGTGGTTGTAGCAAGTTGGAAGAAGTAAAAATTGACTATGTTGAAAATAAACCAAAACAAACCAACACCCCAAACTGTAAAAAACCCCATCAATTCCACTTCTGAAAAAAAGATTAGGCTATTTGTGGACTGTTACTAAGCCTAACTGGAGCCTAACTGTCAGAAAGAACATTTGGTATTAATTTCAAATCTTCAGGAAATACACAATCCACAGTTCCCCTTGGCAGCTTTTTTTTTTTTCAAAGGTTAATCACTCTCAGCATAAAAATCTGTGTCTTATTTTTAATTTGAGTTTATGCATCTTCTGCTTCCAGTCATTAGTTCTTGTTATGATGCTTCCGTTAGATTAAAGTAGCCCATTAGTACATTTTCTCAAGCCTGTCAATCTTGTTCTATAGCTCATTTTCACATTATCCTCAGGTTGCTTTTACATTAAATACCAACATCAGCTTGTGCAGTGCAGCAGAATCAGTCTCACCGTGACTGAAAGCAAGGCAGCCGCAGCTAGTATTCCTACAGTGTTTCTGCAATTTCCTTCTGAAACCTCCAGTGATACAGAATCCTCAAGCCTTCCTTCCAGGTGCCTCAAGACTTCTCGCAGCACATGACAGCCCATCTTTGTTGTATGCCAATCAGCTTGATGCATAGGAGAATATGGAAAATACTTAATTCATTCTGTCACTGCAGCTAATTCAAATATGCTTGAAAATTATCACCTCGCCTCCTCTGCTTTCTTTGTATCCCAGAATCCATTGCCTTCAAGAATTCCCCAAACCTTACAACTTCCTAATCTTCCTAACATTTTGTCGGTGAAATTTTCTAGACTTCATTACCTCAGCCACAAATTTTGTGAAGTGCCATGGAAAGTTAGAAACAATCATTAAGCAAAGGTTTCCCCACTAGTGCTAAAAGCACTGGGCAGGTCTCCTTTCCTCGTTTTGCTGGTGATCAGCCTTTAAGTACCACCACCACCGATACCATGTTATTGTTCAGAGGGCTACAAGGATGGCATCAAAGATAAGCCCAAATGCACGTCTTTGTGCAGTTTATTCCCTTTGATAGCGTTAAGCTTTGGGTCCTTGTCTGTGCCTGCGCAGTGTTTATATCACTTCTACGATCGATAGTTCCATACCCGCGAAAGCTTATGAACAGCACCATCAGAGGCACAAACGAAATGCAGTGTTACCAAAATTCCCCCATAGCAGGTCTGCATTAGAGATGTAAGTCACAGCTTCCTAGGATAGAATTTCAGATTTTATAAGCCCTGGTTATAAGGTTTTCCGTTTACAATACATACAACAGAAGTCTTGGGTGGATAATGAATTCCACAGTTCAGACATATGCAGTGCTGTTCACTGCAAAATGGTGCAATTTTGCCCTTTACCCCTATTTTAAATGTAATTGAGGGAGAGTTTTTCTGTGATATATTTCCTCCATCAACTTCTATATTTAATATCACGTTAAGTATAAGGTCTTGTCTCTTAATCTTATGTCATTATTATGAATATTAATAGTGGAAAGACGGAACTTTTCTTATGAAACTCCATTTATATAATGAGCTCTCAATTGAAATATATCGTGTTTTGCACGTTCAGATTTTCAACAAGCACCAATACTTTAACTGAAAAAAGTTTACACACATAGCATCTTTTCATTAACACAATTTTATCTCATGTAAAATATCTTCTTGCATGCCCTGCAATTCAAAGAGGCTAGTCAAAAAAAAAAAAAAGGAAGATAGGAACACAAGTCTAGGAAAAAAAAAAAAGAAGAAAATTTCATCATAATATGCTATAAACTGATAGCAAATTTGCATCTCAGGGACTGTGCACTATGATTCTCTGTCTACACAGTCCCTGGCAAAACCGGAAAGTTTTTAAAAAAAAGAAGATGTAAGGATTAAATGGATTCTGTACAAAGGAGCTGGGTTAGACTTGAAGACCTCCTGAAATTCTTCCAACCTGAATTCTATGAATGAACAGGTACAGACTTATCAGTCTGGATAAAGAGAAAGATATGCAGCAACAAACTACTAAACCATGAACGAGATAGAGGGAAAAGGTCTACAATGATCACCACCTCTTCTAGTACAAGAATTAAATTGTTCCAAATTAAAATTACTACATGAAAAAATCAGAACAACTGAAAGTAGTTGGTTCATCTCAAAGCTTGTAACAAAGCTGTAGAATTCCTGGCCACAGGATGCTGCAAGTTAGTACAAGGTCAAGAACAGCCTGAGTACCTCCATGAAAGAGAAAAACTTTGAGGGTTAAAAAAAAAACTAGGCAGAAAGCTCTTCTAGCCAAGTAACTTTCCAAATTATAAATGGTTTGAGGTTGGGAAAGTAATGAAGTATTACTATGCACTTGCCTCAACAGCCTTATACTCTCCCTCAATTATTTGCATTTTCCCCCCAGACACTATCAGAGGCAAACACCAGGAGAGATAAACGTCCTGCCTGTTCCAGAGCAGCCTTTTCATTACATTACCTTCTTTTGTCCTTAAGCTAAACCATTGACTTCCAATGTTTTAACCTGAATTTTGCTCATGAGTCTTTTGGCATACCCCTTCACTTGCCCACCTTGCGTTAAAACAACTCCACACCAAATCTCATCTCAACTTTGATCTGCAAGTGAATTGTACTTTCTTGAACCAAGTTTTACAAATGCTTAGCATATTTTAATTACATCTCTGAATTTTCTTAGCAGCCACTTATCTGTGATTATGATGGTCTGACAGGTTTTCACAGTGTGCTACTGAAAGAGTATGTCTACCCAACTCCCACAGTTGTCAAGGAACACCACTCTGGCACAGCTCACTCCTGCTCTCGGTGGAGTTCATGTCAATGTGACTGCAACTAGGACAAAAGAGAGGTGGGAATTGCAGGAGGAACTGTCTGGGTGCTCGCATAATTAATACATTCCAGAGATGGGGAGCTGGGGGGATTTCAATTGACTTTGGCCTGCAAAAGGGTGTGAAATGCTGCTGGAGACAGGGCCAGTGGGGAAAACTGTTCTCCCAAGGGTGCAGGCAGCTTCCCAATGCATCCCTCCCTCTGGCAGGGCTGCCTTCAGGGTACGTCCATCTTGAAGACAGGGAGCACTCCCTTCTAGACGGGTGAGGAAAAGCACAAAGATGTGGTCACATACAGAAATAAAACCCTAACGTAGCTCCGTAGGTGCTTTGTTGTTTTGTGATTGTGCATTCTGCAAGGCCAAAGGCTGTAAACCTGGATGTTCCCAGCCAAACCTGCTAATATTACAGCCCTTTAGACCTGCCTATCTTATATACTGCACTGGGAATATTTAGGTACTGTGTTAGGAATAAATCTAATCATAATCCTCAACATAATCAGTGTCACCCTCCTTGTGCCTGACCAAGAGTCTTCTCTCTACCAGTCTGCCACATTCAATTAGAGAATCTGGACCAGGCCCTCAAAGTGAAACGCTACTTAGACTAATGCCCAAAAAAATGCAAGTTTCACCTTGAGTTCTGCTCAGGATCAGGAGAATACAGTTCCATGGTACCAGAATACACAGTTTTGCTTTGCTTGCAGTACTAATGCACACAGCAAGTTTCACCTCCTAGGAACATCTAGTTGTACCAACCAAGCTCTTAATAATTGGTCTTGACATGAATCCATTACTCCTGTCCTTATGTGATTAAAATTGAGAGTAAAAGTGTGCAAACAGTGACTAAGATACTATTCAAATCAAAGTCTGAGATGTCTCTAGGTTTGATCTCCCCTTTAAATTCAATCAACACATCTGAGCAGTGAAAATAGGTATTATTTAGTTTGCATTAACTGAAATGTCACATTCTATACTATTCCACGCACTTTATGTTTTGCTTTCAATTTTTTAAGTCTGCCTGAATTCCAGGCTTGTTTCCTAGGAAATGCAGGGGGAAAAAATAAAGCAACAAACAAAAAACCACCCCCACCAAACCGGAAAAGATACAGCCCCGCACTAATTGTTCCAAAGTCCAATTAAGTCCTCTTTTCTCTTTGAGTCCATTCTTGAAGAGTGCAGCTAGCCCTTTTTTTTGCTCACAGACCCATGCCTTTAAATACTTTTGAAAGAAGATGAATAAAAACATGCTCTGTGAACTTACAGTGAGAAAAAAGCAATCTTTCTTTAGTTTGCACCGTGAATCATAGTTATTTTCTGCAGAAAGGTCTAATCGCCTTCTTGGGTCATCTAATTCCGCCACCTTTCAGATATCTCTTGTTGATAAGCCCAAGAAGCCTCTGTAACGATCTACAGTTCCCATGATGCTAAGTTATAAACAGAGAAAACTAAATAAAACTGAAGCACTGCAGCTACAGGCAAAGAGACAGCACCATCCGCTCAGAAATTCCGTGTGCTCCATTGCGGAAATGTCACATCGTGTGCTCAGAGCGCAGCCATTCAGGTAAAGGCCTCGCGCACAACTGCGAGCAGGTCGCTGGTTACTGAGGGGCTTGTTCTTTCAGCAAATTCTAAGGCACAGAAGTCCAGGCATTTAAAAACAAGGTCTCCTTCTGAACACTTGGAAATTCATCACTTAAAGTGGAACAATCTTTCTGGCAATCTCTCTCCTGTTGCCAAACACACAACACCACGTGTTTGTGGGCATTTTAACACACAAGGAACATAAAGGTTTAACCATGCAATAACTAAAACCTCCAAATATCAGCTGTCTAATTATGAACCAATAATTTTCCTTGAAACTGTAGTCTTGGATAGCAGTTTATCCTGGTAGAAACGCATTTATACTACTTGATTTCTGCTTGGAGAAATACACTCCAATGCTGTAATCTCTCTAATGAATACTATGTCTTTATTAGTCTCTGTTTATTGACTTACATTCCTCCTATCATGAAGGAAAGGTACAACAAAGGCACTTCAAATAGAATGAAATATCCATTATGGGAGAAAAAATGAATAACCAGATAGAAAAAGTATATGAACTGACATATTTATATTCTATTTTCTACCTTAGAAGACAAAAGTAGTTCAATTTTTGTCTGCACGAAGATGCTTTATAATCAAGTTTGTACAGAATAAATACTTTTCCATTCAGACAAATACATCTTACAAAACAAAAGGAAGTGCTCCTGATTTGGGGGCAGAGCTTTAGAAACAAGAATTTCTACCAGGAACAGTTGCTGGCTCTCAATGTGACATTGCTGCAAGCCCAAGTAAAATCAGTGATGACCAATTTTTCTGCAGCCTTTTGCACGGAAGTCAAGTGGTCTGTGAAAATCATAGTCAAATTTATGCCAAAGAAATAATTCAGTTCCATTTTTTTATAAAACTATAGGTGTTAGACAGCTATGATTTTCTTTCTTTATTTGCAACATCAGTAAGGTAGCCAAACCTTCTAAGCGAGGAACTGGTGCTTTAAATGTAAGCAATTTTCATAATCATACCCTTCTCATATTTTGGGGTATGGTAGAAGTAATATTTTGACATAGCATATTACCAAAAATCACATTTAGCAAAGAGAGTCAGTTATAAGAGAACACTGCAGAAAAACTAGAAAAGTTTTTCGAGTCTAATAGTTTCTGGTTTGAAATTATTTTTCCCATTGCAGTCATTGGACTACTTTTGCAATATTACATTAATAAAATGAAACTGTTTGCAGGTTCTTGGAATTTCTTTTGTATCATGGGGTTTTAATAATACACATGGATTCAATTTAGACTAGATTGCTAAAGCAGTCATTTGGAAGTCCATGGCTCTGAGATTTGGACAAAAGCACATATTGTGAAAGCAGCTCATGTTAAAGTTTAGAAAAAATACAAAACAAAGCTGATTTATATGAGGGATGGAAAAACTTTGTTGTTTACTGTTTCATCAATGAGGAAAAATATCTACACTTTTACAGCTATTAAGAAAGAAAAACACAGAAGGGTAAGAGAATCAGATGAAGCCTTAGGCTATCACAAATAAAGTACATGTTCCAGTCATTTTAATACTACTTAATTTAGGAGATAGAAGAAGAAAAGCCTCAGTTTCACCAACTGAGCACAGAAGATACGACAGCATTCCAGCTGATCATTAGACTATCACATTCTGTCTGTTGCCTGAAGATAAAAAAGCAGACCATTGAAAATGCCATTTACCTTTTCAGCATTATTAAACGCTTCAGAGCAGTCAGGTGGAAAAGATCAGTTTTAGGATCCCAGGGCATGCCTCTAAAGTCGGAATTAACTAGCTAGACTAACACTTAGTTTCATTCCTATGGTTTTGAATTACATTGGCCAGACTTTAAAAGCTTCAATGAACTTGACTGCCATGGCTCCAGCTGCTGGGAAGGTCACTGCTGTGCTTGCCTCCACCCAACACTGTTCAAGCTGCAGCTCTGTCTGAGAGCACCTAAATAACTGAGGGCAATCCAAGGACTGGCAGGACAATGCTGCTTCCTCCTCCTTTGTGGACTGCATAAATCCTTTGCTGCTACTGCAGTACAAATAGCAATATTAGAGTGTTTTCCTACAGAACACGGCTCACTGTTCAGCACTGAAAGCCAAAGGGTGTGCTCTTAAAAGCCACAGTGCCTTAAGTCGCAATGACTTAAAATTCTCTTGCATTCAGTAGCTGGGGATTATGATGAAGAAAAAAGAAACCCTGAATATTTGTGGAGAACAAAAAACTGCCGGTTTGGAAATTAAGTAACTTACATCAGTAATTAATCAACATTTTCAATAGCAGGTACCCTGACATACCCGTAAAGAATTGCCTGCTTCATTGGAAAGACCCTCCTATTTCTGTTACAGCAGATAGTGACCAGGTCACCACAGACCTCATCCTTACTTTCACAACACATGCATGAGCTTAATCATCTTGTAATTTGTCCAGGCTGGAAGGTTCCTATTGCGTGAGAATCACTAGGATAGAATCTCTATTAGATCTAGCAGCAGAGTATTTCTTCCAGTGATTTAATTATTCGAACAGCCATTGGCACATACATTTTTCTATAGTTTCTAATTGTTTTCTAATGTTTAGAAATGCCCTTCGTAAACAAGGCGAGGGACGGAAGGAGGGAGAGAGCTTCATTTACTAAAGAAAGCTCACTACGAAGTGGAGTAGCAAGCCCCAGTTAGTGAAGGCCTCACTTGGCAATTGCCTATGGTATAGCATGGAATATTATATATTGCATTAACAAGTTGTAATTCAGGTTGCTCAAGGAGAAGGATGATGTGTCTGCAAGGACAGCTAAAGGAACATTTATAGTGCAGGATTCGAGCTAGTTTTCATAGATGGGCAAAATCCCCCCAAAGCATTTGCACAACAAGCTTACAGGCTCGCACAACTCTTCTGAAAAAATAAATAACTAATCTGTTCAAACTATTACTTTTACAGCCTTTTTAATTATCTCTTTTGCTAAGTAATAAAAAATAAACATGGTATATGTCATTTATTGTTTTTAATTAAGTCATCAGACTGACATAAGTCAGTTTCTCACACTGAGAACACCAAATTAAGACTTTTTTGATTTATTAATTGGTACATCTTAAACTGCAAATATTTCTGAAGGTAATGCATAGAACAGCACTTCATTATTTTGAATACGTCTTGTTAAAGGGCCAAGGTCTTGCCTACTTCCCATGAGGAAATTGTCACTTCATATTGAGCACTTCAATTTATAGAAGCAGTAACTCAAGTGAGCCAATGTTTCAATTACAAGGCTTCATATGAGTATCAAAGTACTTTTTCTCTTCTCTCAGTTATCGAGGTTTCAGTCTCAATGGATCTGTGACTTGCTCTACATTGCGCTTCCTCTTCTCATATTATAAGTTCTATTCTTCAAAGTCAAAGTTCCTTGTGAGCAAAGTATTTCTAGGTCACAGAAAAAACTGAGATGAAACACATGTGGTATAAGACAGTTTTACTTGACATAATCGGTCCAAGTCAAGCAAGTCAACAGTATGTGCTCGAAAAGAGAGCTCTTCACTTGTGTTCCCAGAACTGATAAAACTGGCCTGGACTTCAATCAAACTTTATGATGGTTCCTTTACATCACAGCAAGGAAACAGAATAACAATTTACTAGCAGACTCTGTATCTGACACCTAACCTGTGCATTCTGCTCTAGGATCTTACTCTAATTCTAATCATTGTCCTCCTCCTTATCCTGAAGGCTCCCTGCATTGAAGGACTCAACCTAAGTACTTCTCTTGGTTTGTTTTCTAATAGTCTCCCCAGCTATCCTACAGGAATAACAAACTAATCTCTTCTCGGTTCATTTGGGCTCTGTCAACTGTGGTTTTCAAGATTTGACACCTGTATCAGGATTTTTGCTTCTTTTTCCTTTTTTTCTTCCTTTGTATTAAGTGTCTTCAAATATAAAGAGAAAAACAGATGGGCAAAGTGACACCTGTTTTACCCTAAGATTCAGTTGTGTGATAGTCATGGTACAGATAGTGTACCCATGCAAGTCAGTCATATTTTGATGTAGAAAACTCACCGTTTTGATCTTAGAGAGCTTTTCCTTTCTCTGATTCTGTTTTCTCTCTTTTTTTCCCCACCCCTCTCTCTTCACATGGGGATAAGAGGACATTTTTTCATTTATCTCGTGGGATTTTGAGCTTTACCTCTTCTGGAGTTCAGTCTGCATCTTCTATTTTGTATGAGTAAAAAAGATTTCTCTACATGCTGCTAATGTACAGTCCTCAATAATAACGAAATAGCTTTCTGGAAAACATTTTCAACTCACTGCTGGATAACAACAATTATACACACACAAGAAAAGAAAACTCAGTTTGTTGACCTGAACATGAAAGCAATTGTCATTTTGATGAAGTAGCCACAGAGCTTTATATCAGTGGAAGTGTGTCCAGAAAAAGAGCTCAATAGGATAGAATACAAAAATAAGTACAGATCACATAAATCCATTGCAGATCAAGTGCTACATACCTAATTTTCTCTAATTTGCATCTCATTTTGCTCTGATCTATTTAACTTAATGGTTTTTTTCAACAAGGATGTGAGGAATTCTTACTTTAAGATTTACTACTATGGAATTCTTACTTTAAGATTTACACTATGCATCCAGGTTAAGTATTAATGAATGAGTTTCTTAAAAATTTCTGTTTGTCTCAGTCAAAAATTCAGGGACAAAAAAAAATTTAAATCACTTCTGTGTCTTGAAACAATCAAAGTTCAATTGCCCTCAACATAGCAAAACGAATCAAGATCCAAAAAACCCCCACTAGCACAATCCCCCCACAAAAGCCTGCTTACTGTTTATGCACTGTGTATTTATTACCAGCTGATAAAGAAGTCACCCTAATATCCTCTGCAGATTGCATAAATTTATAATAGATTGCATAAATAATGAATTAAAATTACGAAATAAAGAATAACTACATATTGTGGTTTCTTTCATTCATCTGAGCACTACTTTAAACCAACTGTTTCAAATCAAAACATTATGCTCATTCTTTTCGTTTTCATTCATGCATTAGGGACAATAAGATATAATTAGAGAGCTGTGACCATTTTTAAACCTAACACTTCTAAGCTAAAATTTTGTAACAAAATGGATTCATTTTCTTTAGCAATCCTATCCTTTGCTGCACTGTTAAGCACTTTTCATGCTCAATTTCCGTTTTGTTCCCTTAATTTGAGGGTCAGGAAGCCTCTATTCATCTTCTATTGCACCACATGAGCTGAAATGGGTTTTCTGTAAACAACTGCGTGTCCTATAGGTGTATGTGCTACTGAGGTTCTGTGACACTTATGAAGTAAATTGACTCAGATACTGTAAAATCACCCAAAAAACCCAACTGCAAACCTCCAATTTTTGTCTGACGCCTTTTCATACAAGTGTGTTGAATGAAAACCATTCCTTTTAGGCGCCAGCACTTTGTATGAGCATAAGAGCAAAAGGAATATTTTTGGTCACCCAGTCATTTGACCTTTGCCAGACAGACTGGACAGCCTCATTTGCCTCCTCCTTCAGAGCGTGAGCTTCTACGGATTGCCATTCTCCTCCAGAGTTTTGCCTCCCTAATCTTTTGTTCAGAGAGCACTTGAAAGTTTTAAGACTATCATCTATTCTTTTCCAGTGCGTTCCTTAGCTCCAACACGTCACTGCCTCCACTTGAATCTAAATGCAGTATATGGAACGAGACATAAGATATCATTATCATGATCATTATTATTATTATTATTATCATTAGACATTTTATTAGTGTGGGATTGCGATGCTGTGCCTAATATTAGCTACAGCCACTTCATACTTTTCACATTACAGTAGTTACAGCTTGTTTATGTGGCATAAGGGATGCTCCCGCTCTGCAATCACAGCGAATGTTCAATGGTTTAATGGATATGGGAAAGAGTAAAAGTCCATTTAGTATCAGGCAACTTTTCATGAGTAAAAAGGCATTTCAGGGAAGTGAATAACTCGCCATTTTCTCAGAAGTGCCTTCACTTCTGAAGAAGGCAACTTTATCAGCTGACGGTGAAAGCAGCACGCTGCTCTGCACAGCTAAACTATCCCCATACATATTTGCATCACCTGTGTCACAAAACCTAATATTTTGCCTCGAGATATTTTTCCTCATAGTTTGAGTAAACTGTCTGAAACTGTCTGAGGTTCACTGCTCCGCCACTGCTTTCTTTTTCTCTCCCTTAAGTTTAAAGGAGGAGAGGAATAAGAGCTGCCTTTTAAGTTCAGCAGCAAAGCTGCTCTTTTCCTTCACCCACCTGGGTCCTGTCACTGCTGATTCTGTGGCATTTTAGGCTTTTTGTCTAGTTCAGTGCTGTTTTGCCCAGAAGCCCATTGTTGTGACTAATAGCAGGTAATCACCTTCACCACCAAATCACTGAGATCTAGAGGCACCCAGGGCAGGAATTGCTGTCAGCCCATATTTTGCATACATATACAACCCCTCATTCGTACTCATCCTAAATATAAATGTGAATCCAATTAGGCACAATCTGCACTATAAAGGATTGGGGGGGTGGAGGGGGTGGGGGTGGACCCCAAACCGTCATTCCCATTGTGGATATTCCAGCTAAGCATCCCAATAAGAGCTAGACAAAAACATTCTACTTGACAATCCAGCCATAAAGTCATGAAGCTGTGGTGTTATTGCTAATATTTTAGTGCAGTAACTCGAGGAAAAAGGCTACGCTTTGACCGCTATATGTGATTACTTAAATCACAGAAGTGTAAGTTCAAACTAATTTAAATCCCTTGCACATCTGTAAAACTACTGAATTTCTGTTGAAATACAGAGAGAAAATTTCCCTTATGCCTTATAATCTGTACAAAACAAATTACACTGGAGGTGGCTCAGTGTATAAATCTCAAGTTATTATTATATTTCTAACTCGATTTAAGAGATCAATTTCCCCCCATTTCCAGAAAACAAGAACTTCAAATACGATAGTATTTGTACGAGATTAACAATTTAGAGTAATTCCAATATCCTTAATTACGCTGAACAACACTTTGCTTTGCCAGCAGCCTGAGTTAGTATTTGCAGAGAATATTACTACCCAACAGCAGAAAGAATACCAGAGTATGATTTTTAATAAGATCAAAATTTTAAAAAAATAAAAGAGAGAGAGAAAGAGAGAGAAGAATGTTATATAGTGTAACTATTATTAGTAATATTAATATAATAAAATGGTAATAGTGTTCCTTATACATCTGTTAGATAGATAGCAGCAATTCAACATGCACAAGATTGTTGCATTTTCAGAGAGCTCTAACAACATGTTTTGAACCTTTATTGCTGAGCAATTACAGATATTTTCTTCCTACAAGAAGACTGAGTCCTTAAAAGGCAGAGAAAAATGGTGTCCTGTAAGCCTGGATGTAAAGTTACCACCAGAGGTGAAACAGGATTTTCCCTGCAATAAGGACAGCAGGAGCAGGGTCAATGTAGGAGGTTGAATGAAGTTTAAACTGTATGTTTTATTTTTCAAGCTCTGTTTAGAAGTGTTTATGAAAGCTTGAACTGTCAAACTACCTGGGTCTCCTTCCTCAGTTCTTTGTTACTTGCAGAAGAACTAAATGATAATTCTCGTTTGATACTTGCATAACATACCTTAATGAGACTGAAGAAATATTATTAGCTAGGAAGAGAGTTATAACTAGAAACTGGTACATCTTAACTGAAAAAAAATTACTCATAATCACACTCTTGGATAAGGGCATAGTGAAATATCCCATCATTGTCTGAGTGCCTTGCAATGATCCACAGACCTCTGTTGAACAGTATACACCATTTTCATAGCAAGTGAGACTTTGGAACATAAAGGTGTCATTTTCATCAAAAACAGTCTATCAAAAAAAAGGGTAGTCAGCTATGTCAAAACAGAAAACAAGTTTAATAATTATTTAGGAAATTTATATTCTTTCTTGGAGATTACTGTTTTTAAAATAGGGTAGCCATATGTCAAGTTCTCTATATTTGAAACTATCAGCAAGCCTAAGATTCTTTCTAATTAAGCTGGAAAAATTTTAAATCCTCTAGTTTTAGGCAGGTAACCAACTAGTAAACAAAAAAACTTTAAGAAAACAGATGTGCCTTACAACTCTGAAGAAACAGAGCTAAAAAAAGTATGTTTTTCTTTACCAATGAATACTGTAACATTTATAGATCTAGGAAAGCTGTCCTTTTCAAAAATTATTTAAAAAGGTAAAAAGAAAAATATTAAATAATTCCCTCACATTGCATATTCTCACTGCATTCAGAAAATGAAGGCAAAGGGAAAAACTGAAAATGCCAACATGCAAAATATATGCATTTCTATTTTAGGCATTGAAGAAAGTGTGAATCTTTACTATCATCTTTCCAAAAGAAATTGAGGCCATGGAAGCTGTAACAAAAGGACATTAAATTATAAAATTGAGCACCACAATAATTTCTGTTGTAATCCTACCCCCTTTAAGTTGGTATTATGATCCAGACACTTTTTAGTCAGTCATGTCGTCTTTTTCTCCTTCTTGCAAAAACTGTCCTACCTTTGGGATGCACACAGGAATGTGGAGAAAAAGTTAACATGTAAAATTTGTATTCTTGCATTTAGTACTTTTGCATTTTCATATATTCAAATACTTGACTTTAGATATATTTTTTTTGAAGATGACACAGGACAGTAAGTTTTTAATCAGGAAATCCATCAAGGACTTCCTTTAAGAGCTTAGAATTGATTGCATCAGTTATAAAGAATCACCTTCCCTCCAGAAATCCTGTAGCTAGCAATCCGAAGACAGGTATAAGGACATTTCTCCAAGAAGATTTTCCCAAATCATCTTTGGGCAGGTGAAAACTAAACCAGGTCTTCATGGGTGCTATTCTCACTATGGAGTTGCAATTAAGTCCTGCAAATGCAAGTACCATGCCAGGTACTCACATGCCTAGTAGCAAAAATTGGAAGTACTGTGTCTCCCACCTTGCTCTGTGCATATTCTAGGTTGCATAGGGAAAAAGAAACATGTATTCCTGCTTGCAAGGTCTCGGCAGGCCTTGACTGACCAGCCATGCCTCTGGAGTAATGCCTAGAGAGCTGATTTAACGCACTTCATGGAGTCATTTAGGTGGGAAAAGACCTTTAAGATCAAGCCCAACCATTAACCCAGCCCTGCCAAATCCAGCACTAACCCATCTCTCTACACACCATATCTACATATTTTTAGAACACTTTCAGGGACAGCGATTCCACCACTTCCCTGGGCAGCCCGTTTCAATGTTTGACAACCCTTTCCATGAAGAAATTTTTCCTAACATCCAGTCTAAACCTCGCCATCTCCTCTTGCCCTATCACTTGTTACCTGGGAGAAAAGACTGACCCCCACCTGTCCACAATCTACTTACCCCAAATTTCTGCAGCTAAAGCAAGTGCCAGAGAACCAGAGGATAGAAGCAGCAAACTGAAGCTGTGGTGCTCTACCAGGCTGCTTTGGAAGTCTGCAGAACCCTAACTAACCAGCATGGATTCAGCAACTCCAGCACCAGCTTGCTGTAGTGGTATTCTGCAAACTCTTTTCCCAGCAATTGCCGTGCTCTGGTGGAGGGTGGTCTCCAGCTCTGTGAGCAGGAGGGCAGGGAGGAGCAGCTGTGCCAAACTGAGCCCACCAGTGGAACTTGGAAATGTTACTTATTAGTTCTGCAAGCATTACTTGGCTGTTTTTACACCTTAGCGGGGCTGCACTGGCAAGGCGTGCGAGGCCAGGATCCTGCAGAGCTCTGATATGCTCAAGGTTGCTCGGGCTTGTATTCTTCCCTCATGGCAATTGTAATACATTACGAAGTTAATTGATGTACTGTCAGGGAGATTCATTTGCCTATCATTCTTTCAAGGATCCCACTTATTTGCTGCTGCTGGAGATGATGAAGCTGCGCTTGCACCACAGTCAGGCCAGCTACAAAATACAGTTATATGCTAAGCAGTGAGATGAGGGTGATTGAATGAGCCCTCAAAAGGCTGAAGGCAAGATGGCACTAGCTCCCAGTTTGGAGGTGAAGGCTGAAAACATGATCAATAAGTCTCACTGACTACCTATTGTCAGCACAGCCAAAACTGAATATTTTCATGAAGAAAATATTCTGATTTTCTTTACTGATTTGTCCAACTGGAAATGAGTGCAACAGCAGTATCAGCCCAGTTGCAGGAGAGGCAGTCAGTGCTGTTCTCCATGTGTGCACCCATCCAATGACAGGATTTAGATATTGTGTGTACATCTCGTCTTGTGCTTTGCCATGGGATATACTATGTCTGCATGGTACAAGAGCATGAGTCCATACGTATTCTAAATTCCTGCGTTCTGTGAAGGGTGGTATTTGCAAAGCACACGCCTGTAAAGCTTAATAGGTTTCAGGCAAGAATAGATGTGCTGTCTAGCAAGTGTTACATCAGAATTCTCATAAAGTTAATTTCTACAGGTAATTTAATATTGCCCCAAAACTTTACTAAAAGCTTTTGGCTCAACAACATCTTCTGAATTTCCTCATACATATGCTAAAGCACTTAATATATTAAAGCACCATGAAAAAGGAAGTCCAAACAGACTAGTTGATCACTAGCAGTAAAAATACTGCCTCATGGTAATCATTATTTAATATGAACACTCAAACAAAGTTTCACATCCTAAGAACAGCCACAAGCAAAGGTGTCTCTTGAGTTCAAGAGTGTTTTCCTGGGATCAAGACAAAATCATGCATCCCAAACTCTTCTCGAAACAAACCAAACACTTCTTTTAAAACTGCAATACAAATGAGGGAAATGAGCCAAAATGCACAGGTAATTTGGCACTGCACTTATGCCATGGATCAACAACAGAGAGAAGAACATTTGTCACAATGCAGTATCACATTTCATTCCCTTTTTAAAAAAAAAAAAAAGTTGTAAAATAGAAATGTAACACTATTGTTTTCTAAAATTTTCTGATTGGGACAAAGTAGGAGTTTTGATAAATTTCTCTGCTGTGGAGTAAAGTGTACCTATAGGTCTATTTGCTGTATTTTTTGACAAGATACACTGAAACAGAACTACTGAAATGCAAAGGCCCGTGGGGGGTTGGGAGAGCAGTGAAGTTAGCACCTCAGAAAGATAAAGAACAAGTGCCAAAAAGACAAGATATGACATTTTCTTACTATGTTCAATTATAGGTGACCACTAGAGAGTGTCCAGAACTGCAGAAGCATTTGACACAAACTCTTGGTTTACAAAGTGACCTTTAAGAAATTTTGATTCTTTCTTCCCCTAAAGGCAATGCCTGAAAAAGTTAGTTACTTGTCTAGCCACAGCATATAGTTTCTGAGAGCAATGTGTCTTTAGAAGTCTGTCTTCATTATGGTAGATAAAAATGCAAAAAGCCCTCAAAGATATACATTAGTCTGAAGAAGTCAATCAGTGGTTAATCTGTGGATTGATTATGATGCATTAAAAAAGATCCACAGATCCTGTATATGGTGAAGGCAATGCTAGCAGAGTCTTCTCTCCAAAAATTCTAGCCAAAACAAGGACTGTGCGACCTGACTTGAGGCAGTTATTATTTCTCTATGGACAGCCCTGACTTCCTGAAGATCTTGGGGAAATAGTTGTGCAGCTATATGGCTTTGCTACTGAAGAGAAAAAAAAAAACCAACAAAAACCCTTTAATCTCTTCATGTGATGACAAAGTAGAGCTGATTTTCATCGAGGGATCATTCTGTCGAAACACTTGTGAGTTTTATAACAGGAGTCGATCAAAACAAAAGCCATGCATAGAAGTACACGTTTTAGACTGAGCCCTAATAGTTGTAACAGGGCACCAGGACAAAAACAAGGATATCCACACTTCATACTACCACCTTCTTCCCATACACAACAGCACTCACTAAATAACGTTCTGATAAATGTCACACCCCTCTCATTTGGGCTCCAATTTCACCCCAGAGTATTGGTGTGGCTCTAAACAACAGATAACCTACCTGCAGACAATCTTCATTATAGTCCTGCACTAGGGACAGCATTAGATTATTTACCCACAGGGGAGGAAAATCTAGGTGGTATGATCTGATAGGTCAGAACATGGTTTGATGCAACACATCTGCCTTTAATTTTCCTGACACAAGGTTGAGTGTTGCTAACTGATTTACGAAATGAACAGCACCTGCTGAGGAACTGCTCTGGTGTATTTAGTGTTACATAAAGAGCTTTGCATTAGTACAGATTAGACAGAGAAATGTCTGAGTTTTTAGCAGTTCCACTGCTTGAGAGTCCACTCTCAAGTGGAACCAAACCCAGTGTTGGGGCCAAGGTTTTCCACACTGTGTATGGGGTACATCAAAAGTCTGTACAGAGTGGGGCAAACACTTCAAACTAGTCCATGTAGAACGCTGTGCTAACAATATCTGTGTGCTGCTCCCCTTGCCCAGGACACCAAACCCTGAGCTGGTCTCACACGGTTGCCTGACTTGGACCTGCTCCAGCCCCAAATCCTCCCCAGGAGTCAGGGCACACAACTGCTCACAGGCACCTGATCAGTTTTTGCCTCTCTAACAGGTGCTCGTTCTGCTAATGTCAGGAGTGGTTTCCCTATATTAAAAATGAGTTACTAGTACCCTCAATTTAGGAAATTGGAGAACAAGCTCAGTTTCTCTTCTAGAGCCAGAAAGAGCATGATGTTATTATATATTTCTTAATAAGTATTAAGACATTGTTTCCAATTCTGTGGCGTGACTATCCCTCAATATCTTTCCTGACTGCCAAGAAAAGGCTCTAAACCAACATTTTGCCCACAGATTTTTGTTTCAATACATGCCCCTGCCTTTCTGCACACCAAATATCTGCGAGTATAGCAAAGACATGGATAATAAAGACAAACTAGAAAACAAACAGCTTTGGCAGCAAGTAGCAACATAAGTAAATATAGAAAAGGACAGCAAGTTCCCAAAATAGCTGTCAAATTATAAAAGCAACTAATTGGTTCCTTCTTGTCTTAACTGCAGCTTACCTTGTCCTGCATGAGCACAGGAGCCTCTAACAGTATCCAGGGACTCAGGGCATGCAACCACCCTACAGCTACAGGTCAGAATAAAAATGAAACTAAAAAAAGGAAAACCTACAGCCCTTAAAGGTTGCAAGCAGCTTCTGGATGGATCCCTGCTTCAGCAAGGAGCCTGGAAGGTACACCTGGCTGAAAATGGGGAAACACTTACTTTTGGATGGGCAGGTGAAATCACTTAAGGTCCTATCACCAAATAAGGAGATAAAATCTTAAAGAAGCTACTCAGGTGTTTTGTTGCTTTGTAATTTTGCAAGGTCAAAGACTAAACCTCCACATTTCTAGCCAAACCTTCTTATATTTGACTCTTTAGACATAGGCTGTTGATCAAATCTGAGATTAAATGATCCCAGACTTCTCTGAGAAGTTTAGACGGCAAGGAGGCCTCACTGAAGCTCATTACTCATCACAGGGACCACAACCTAATTATAACATAATCAATTGTAATAAATAATGTTGTTATTTAGATACTGCATCACAGTATTTAAATACTGAATTAGCAATAAATCTAATCATAATCATCCATGTCGTCCATAATCATCATTGTGTCCTACTTGTCATACCTGGCTGAGAACCTTTTTCTCTTGATAGCTCTGCTACAGATATCAGAACAAGGAGGAAGATATATTAATTCTCACTGAAGAGCATGTACTTAGTCCACAACCAAACCAATGGTTCATATTTGATTAAGAATACACCTTTATAGACTCTACAGCAATCTACTAGGAAAGGAATTCTCCTTTGAACTGTTAATTTGCAGTTCTCTTCAGAAAAATGACAGTGTGAAAATGGTAACTTTCTTCTCTCTTCACAAGCAGACAGTCTCACATGATCTGACTTCAGGTCAAGTAAAAGATTATATATTTTACCGCTCCTTGTCCTATAGGATTGGGATAGATTGAATCATCTGCATGATATTTCTATACCTGTCTGACAGAACTGTCACTAAGTATTAATCAATTACACCTTGCAAATGTATTTTGAAGAAGGTTTAAATTAGCTCTATTTGCAGTGATCAAATGAATGCTAGAAAGACGTAACCATAATTGTACCCATAGCTGTTTACAGAACTGGCAGTTTGTTTGCAAGATGAATAATTTCTAAATTAACTGTGCTCATTTAATAAATAACTATCAACTGTCTATTTCTAAGTCGGTTTATAGCTAATTAACTCAGTCAATAGACAGATGTATCTGGGGTATCTTTTTATCAAAGAAACCAATGACAATCACCAAGTCTGCCTGCAGAATAAAATTCCCCCTTACTACCATTGTCAATATTCAATTGCCAAATAAAACAAAAGCCTTAAAATGCAGTTCTGTAGGCATTGATCTTGAACGATACTGCAAAGTCCAAATTCCAGGAATTAAAGGTATCAGAGTAAAACCAAGGAGCAGCCAATAATATATAGGCAGACATAGCTCATGGTTTGGGGTTCATTCTGCAATCATAAGATTCCAGAAAAAATTGTGCATCAGATGAGTGCCACAGACAAGCAGCAGCCAAAGTTAAATTTGGTAAAATCCTATGAACCTTCCTCTAAAGGGCTTTTCTTTCCAGAAAAAGCAACAGTTGATTTATCTCATTTAGAAGACCTGCTGGAACCAATTGAAAATTGTTTTGAACGTGCAAGACAACCATAGTGAGGATTTTTCACCTGCTAGGATAGGTCAACCAAACATTATTTTACAAGTGCATTCTTAGGGTTTACCTTCCTTTACAAGGTCATCTTTTATAACTAATTGGAATTTTGCAAGTGCTCCATCTATGGAAGCATTCAGAACTGTACAGGTTTCAACACTGGCACAGCTCTTGCTATCAAGTTTCTTGCTGAAGAAAAAGACAGACTTTCATATGCTGCCTTCCTCCGAGCTACATTTAACTGTGATCACTGACCTGATTTAAGGATGCAGAGGCTAGACAACCATCTCATACAGAACTACGCCTTCAGCCAGGGAACCGAACATACTGGACACCGCAGGTGTGATAAGCTAAGTACCCACATTATCCATCCGTGTCCTGACCCTCGGGTGCATTCCCACCGTGCACTCACATCACCTTCCAAGCCTTTTCTCCGATGCAGAGGCATCTGAAATCAGCAGATCAGGGGCACATGCTTTCCTACAGCAGGTCCCACGTGTTCACGCTGAAGTGCCAAGAGTACTTCAGATCTACAGGAGAGGAAAGCACAGGATTCGGAGGCAGCTCTGGCTGCCAACAGGACAGGTTGCGCTGCAGCAGCATCCAAGAAAACCTAGAGACCTCTTGTGATAACTGAACACCGAAGAGGAAACTGCAGCCTGAAAGAACTCTGAATGGAGCCACAGCCACAAATAACAATAGCCTGGCGAAAATACTTATTAAAAAAATTGAGACTCTACCTCACACTTTGCTTTCCTCATGTGTTATAAGCATGTCCAACACACCCTCAACATCCCCAGACCATGCCCACACACCATCATTCATGTGTGTAGTTTCACTTTACTACAAGGTAAAGTTCAGGCCTGAGCCCACAAGAGAACATTCAGCCACACTGCACAGAACTCAGGAATTACCTGGGAAGCATCTTGCTCTTATTAATCTCCTTCTGGGACCTGATCTAACCAAGTGATATTTACTGAAATACATCTACTGACCCAGAGTAATTACTTGGCCTGTAATAGTAGCCTAGCTTTGAAGTGCTGCCTTCGTTTATATTTAGAAAATGTAGAAGGTGTCTGGCACTTGACCACATCAATACCTGCACATAATATCCAAATAAATTGCTTCAGAGAAACCACTACAGGAAAACAGTATGCTGACATTTCCAGTTTACGTCAGAGCATCAAGACACTACAGAAACTGAGGGGGAATATTGGAATACTGAAGCACAGAGATGTTACAGAAGTTGAAGAAAAAAGATACCAGAATAATGCTAGAAAGGTTATAATCAATTTGTAGAAATACTATATAGGGCAGTAATTCTTATAATATTCACAATTACCCTATATTCTTGCTCTGCTTTGTAGTACTTGAATCAGCCCCAAATTCTGCTTCACTCGCACTGGGCCTATCCTGGTACTAGATCCAGCCCACAAACAGTTACAGGGAAAGGATTTAACCTTTAGATGGATAAACTGAGGCTCCCAAGTAATCCACAGCACGATAAGCAAACTGGAGTTTTGCTGCTCTCACATTGTGCCTTAAGCCTGTTTAATGACAACATTGCCCATAAAGGAAAGTTGCAGCATCCTCATTCTGAGGTACCCCAAAGACAGTTTTGACCTCAAACCCATCAGGGGTTAAGAAAGTGCATGAAGGTGCTGTAATACTAAAGCCTACTTTGCCCTCTAAAGTCTTATCCTGCTCTTCTGGGAAAGACAGGGCAAACCTTTCTTCTATGGATGTTTTTTCTTTGTTTGGTTTGCTGGTTTTGTTTGGTTTTTTTGTTTTCTTTTCTTCAATGACTGGGATAAAAATTATATTGTGCCACACAAAATAGTCCAGAACAGTGTTTCACACTTTCCTAGGGGCCCAAAATTCACAGAGTATCAAGCTGTGGAGGGGCAAAGACAGCACACCAAAATTAAGCAGCGCATATAACCCTGCAGTCAAAATGGACTTGGAAAAGCTTTTCACATCTGCCAATACATCATGGCCCATTGCAGGTGAGCATAAAGGAAAGCTTTTAGATTTTATGGCAGCACCTGCAGCAAAACGTTCTCCTCCGAGTGTGAGTCACTCTCAGTTCCATTCACAACGTGGCTCGCACCCACACCTCGGAGCAGGCTCTGAGGAAAGCACACATCGCCGCACACGGCTGAGCACAGCGCATCGCCGCAGAGCCTGCAGTCAGCAGAGGGCAGTGGAAATTATTTTCTTCTCTGAAACTTCGTGCAACGCTTCTATTATCCTCCGCCTTTAGAAACTTCCCTGATACTGATCTCCCACGGTGTTATAATGAACTGAGCAGAAAAGCTTGGTTTTTTTTATATTTTGTCTCATGCCTTCAGGCTTCTGGAAGGTATTAGTCCCTCACACCTCCTTGATTTTAAATTTCGCTTGGTAATAATAGACATTGTGGAAAATAGACCCACTCAAGTATTTATTTCACCACGTACTAAGCAATCTGATTTTAAAAGATACAGAGCTCCAGATATAAAACAATTCACATCTCCTCAGCAATCCATTGCAAGCAATTTCCTCAATTTGATATTGTCACAGTACGCGTACACGCAGCAGCAGACGGGGCAGTAGTTTAAACGGGCCAGGGGCCATCGTCATCACAGGCACTGCTTCATTTAGATCTGTTTGAGCTGAAGTCTCATCCCAGCTGGATCAGCAACTGCTAATTAAAATAGATCAGTTCATCATACCAGGAAATACAGAGAAAATGTTATTTCATGTTATTAGCTAAATGCACTTAGTAACTTAAATTTAAAAAAAAAAAAAAAAACAGGGACAAATTTTAAAAATTGAGCATTTGTCTTGCCTAATCCACAGCACCTATCTCTGTGGCATGACAGGACATAACAACCTGGAAGCCATTTCTCTCTGAGCTTCCTCATCATACTCTCTATCAATAAATTACTAAACAAAAGTTACCATTTTTTTTAATTACTTCTTTAAAATGAACAAATGACTAAAGGGTGAGAAAAAGCTCACTCTCCAGCATCCAAATACCATATTAACCCCATTGCTAATAAATATCCTTTCCTTGCTGAAATGCTGTTTGAACGTTTTGAGAAGAACGGGATATCGCTACAGGAAAAGTAAATTATAACACATTTTCAGCTAGTTTATTCTTTCTAAAGTAAAATCATGCACAGCCCGAGTGGTCAGAGCCACCACAAACAAATCCGCACCTCTGGAAAGAGCTGCAACAGCTAAAGGGTACTTTGGTTTCTTAGCGTTACTGTACAGTGAGGAGGCTATCTTAAATGCATGCAGCTGCTTCTGATAAGCCTTTAGCATCTTTTATCAGAGGACCATTAGCCTTCATTTTATTCATAAGATGTAGAGAGGCCAAGGAAGGGTAGAAAGATAGAGAAGGAAGACAGATGTACCTTATCGGGAAATAAAGCTACTGCCAGCAGCTCCTTGTGTTACCATTGGGTCCCCGCTTTCTTTGCAAACCTTTATCCTGTCTCCAGCTCCCAAATGACTACAGATTTACTGAAAAGTGCCTGAGCAGACATTCGGTACCAAATTCTTGTGCTAGGATCAGCATACTAATGTCTTCCTGCAAACTTCTTGCAAATCAAATGGGCAAAACTAAGAAAGCAACTTTGTGTCTAAAAGCAGACAGCATGTCCTATGAAAGTGTATTTTGTGTTATTTACTATTGAAACAGAAAAGCTGTACTAATCATTCCTGATGACAGAGGTGTGTCCTGTAGATTTCAGCCAGGACCATACGCTCCTAGTTATTGCATAGTCCCTAGTTATTCCATAGTCCATACTGTTGCCCTTAAATTTTTATATTGTCACCTGCTTTCTATAACTCCTAAATGCAGCTGCAAGTTTTACAATATTTTATTTTTACCCTAGCTTTTTTCTTAATATTGAGATAGAAAAATTATATTGGGTCTAATACTTTTTCTCATTTCTCTAAATTTCAAGTGTCACTGATACTACATGGAGACCACTTTATATAAGTTATCCTAACTTGGTGCAGGGGGGCCATCAAAACCAAAGTTTCATCTCTAACTGTCATACACTCCTGATACGCAATTTGTCTAAGAGTTATAACAGAACATCAAAAGCTTTCCTCCTACTTTCCTGAGGTTTTGTGGGTTGTTGGTTTTGGGTGTGTTGATGCGTGGTAAAAAATATTTATATGTCTAAATAAAATTGACATTGTGTCAAAACAACACAAACAGCATCTTCCAAAGAAATTCTTTAAAGGTATCAGTTGCTGACAAGTGCAGACTATGAAGTCTAATCTTTACAGCAGTATAATACCTCAGTGGGAACCATGGTTGTATCCTCAGCAGCACTGCAAAAAGCCAAAATTAACTCAGCCTAACCTTTTGAAGTTAAGCAGGTAGAGACAAACAGCTCAAAACTACCCCAATCCTGCCAAATATCAATGTTTCGAGTAGTCACCTCAACATCACGATTTGTTTTCTAGGCATACACACAAATGCCTATGACCTGATTGCTCAGCATCTATTTATGAGATCCTTGAAAGGCTTTTCATCAGGAATAGAAAAAAACTTTTGACATCCTATGAATGAAGTTAAAATTAATGAAATTCATCCAGTAACACGAAGGCTGCTTACAGTCAAAAGGCACAGATAATAAAGGTGAAAGGAGCACAGATAATCTCTTTCATTCTCTATCCCCTTTCCACTGCTGCTTATGCTCCCTTTCAGCAATTATCAGCAGTCTGAGCAGCATTTGGCTTAACTTTGCTGATAATTAACTCCTTTCCAAACTCATGGTATTTTCAAAACTGCACATAATATTTCCCATATTGAGAAAATGGCCACTTTTTCACACAAGTGTTATTCACCCCCTTCAAATTAAAAAGTCACTTTTGCTAGGTACTGTCTCACATTACAGGTGTCAGATTTTCTCATTTCCAAGCATCTGTAGGGTCTTCACATGTCTGCACAGGCAAGAGTCTCTCTGAAGATCTTCTTCCTACTTCAGGTGAGGCTGAGAGGAAAAAAACCCTGCAGGTTTACCCTTCCCAAATGGTGTGTGTTCCAGTTTTCATGCCAGCAGCATTTGTCATTGTCTTTCTTGGGGCATTCCTTGGGGACTCTGTTATATAGGAACCTAGCTTGCTTTCCCTGCAGGTAAAGGATAATCTACTAATGTACAGTCTCTGCAAAATCATCCTATTTATCCTGGGAACAGCAGCAAAATATAAGAGTTTAAATGTGGCAACAAGTAAGCGCATCTCTATAAACTCCCGAGAGTTTCACAGCACAGCTACACAGCTCTCACTGGGAATATTCTTGCCTTTCAGGTTATGAACTGCCTGCTGCGGCCAAACTGTACAAACCTGAAAGGCTTTGCATTACAGATTATGACAACCCCAGGATGCGACCTGTAGACCGAAATATGAGAATTCACTAGGGCTCAAGTTCAGAGGTTTGGGGATTTTTTGTACTCCTACTGAAGTCTTCCTACTTCATCAGGGAGAATACAGTGTATAAACCAAATCTGACCCAGTCGTATCATTTACTGGAAAGTGCCTTTAAAGGAATATATTATAAAACATAATTAATCAGAATAGCTCTCATACTCCTGCCATAAAAATGCTGGAATACTGAAGCTGTTGTAAAGCCAATTATTTTGCGAGTTACAGAACTATTTGGCACTGACACTTTCTTTTGGTTTTGACTTGTCTTATCTTTACCCTTACCAAGCTAAGCCAACAGCTGTAGCTACACCTTTGGCAGGAAACACAACCTGGATTTAAATGCCAAGCATACAAATGCTTTGCATTTTACTCCATCTCTCTGCCACCCTCAGGAACACACTCAGGGTCTGTATATGATCTTTTCTGCTCAGTTACTTGGCAAGGTCTTTGAGAAAAACTGATCATTGAGAGTAGAGCAGCACTGAGAGTAAAAAGAGCTACAGAAAAACTCTGAAAATTTAATTAGGTTTGATACCAGTTGCTTAGACGCTCTGCTCAACAGATGATGTCCTACCACATAGCAAAGTTTAACAGTGTCCTCAAGCTTTTATTAGCAGATGAAAATAGTTTAGCAGTAAATCCCTTTTAGATCCTATGCCTGCTTTCAACACAGAAGCTTCTCTTCAGCAGAATCACTTGGTAAGCGTAAAGTCCAGCCACAAAGTTCAGTTTTTTGTCCAGTGGTAGCTGACTGATTCCTTTTCTAGAATATATCCCTATGAACAATGCTCAGAGCTGATGCTGCATGCAGTGGAATCCATCTAACCTTATTTGTTTCCAGCCCAAAAGCCTACAAGAAAGTCTGAATTGAACATCTAAAAGGAAAGAGTAACCAGAATTGCCTTTTTCCTCTCATTTTTTTGAATTAGCCTGCCTGACTGGGTCTGTGCCCTGCAGAGGAATGCGCAGACTGGGACAGAAGCACTCTGCATGGGGAAAGGGCTTGCTAGTGGCAGAAATAACTGTTCTTTTCTACAGTGACTGGCAAGCAATTTGGTGGGAGGCATTTCAAAGTAGTTACTGTCGTCTGAGAACTCATTCAGATGTTAGAGGCAGCGAATGCACAGCAGGAATGGGATCTGTGCACGCTGCCATGTGACAGAGGTGACACATTCATAAACCCACGGAGAGCTGTCTGGCAGCATTGCAGCCACACGCACTCTGCTGCAGCCATGGACACACAGAGGTGCTTTGGATTCCCAAAGAATATTTCAGGTGCACTCTGCGGTGAAGGCGACACGGAGAGCATTCCTCTTGTTCTATAAACTGATGTGACCCATGCCTGCTTAAGGAGACGCTGCATAAATGCAGTCCTTTAAACCAAAAATTTCCGTCTGCACTTACACAAGTTCTTATTGCACACGGCATTATCAGGGGAGTATTAGATGGAGGAATGTAAGGAAATGGATTTGTACTGAAGTATCTTAATCAGACCCTTTGCAGGGAAGGCTGTAAGTAAAGCTGGAATTTCATATCAGCGAGCAATCTATCATCCCTATCATCCCACTGAGTTACAACAGCGTGGAGTGAGTGGTGATTTATTCACACAAACACTTCATGCTGAAGCACGTGAGTAACAAAGGAAGACACAAAGCCACAAGCAGCCTCTAACAAAGCAGCAAGTGCTACCTAAGAAAAGGTAAACACACCAGTCTGCCATGACATTAAGTTTGTAACGTCATGTGAGGTCATACTGAGTAGAAAAAAACCTCTGAATGACCCAAATAGTCACATAAAAGGAGGGTAGGAAAAAAAAAACCCCAAACCTATTAATCTTTATGAACTATATCAAAATAATTTTCAGAATAATCCTGCCATTGCAGTATTCCAAGAGGGCAGAAACATGCTAACTGCTCCTAAGCAAATGTTAAGTGTTAGAGATTTTTACATCCCACAAGTCATTTGTTGCTTGATACAAGAACTGTTTTACCTTAACACCACAAATACAACACTTCCCAACATAAATAACACAGGTTAACACTCTGCTAATCATCACCCAAAAGCAACTTAACAGTGAAAACCACAGATCTAGATACCAACAAGATGAAGCCTGACCTACTTATTTACAACTTGATATAAGCCATTGCAAGAAAATGGGTCAATTTTACAGTCTTTGCTTGGGTAAAGCTCTCACTAGTTTCTAAGAAGGTTCCACCATCTCAGGGAAGATCAGACACTTAGGGAAGGGCAGAGAGGATACTGCAGAAAGACTAAAATATATTCAAGCACCTACATGACCCTCTACAGTAATAACAAGAACAAATAAGATATATAGACAATGTTTATACTGCAAGTAGAAGGCAAACATGCATACAGGTGTTCTTGAATAAAGTTTAGCCTCTCACAGACAAAAAGCAATTCCCAAATTCACACTATCAACTGCCTAGATTATCTTGGAAAACAGTTACTTGACCTCTTTCTTGTCACTAATCTTTCTAGTGTGTAAATCTTTTCCTGTCATCCACAAACCACAGTGATGCAAGCTGAAGCTCGCCGAAAAGATACAGAATTAATTGATACCAAGAAATAAGTGTAAAATGCAAAGAAACCCAAGTAGATCAAATCATGGTGATCAAAAGAGACTCTATAAAGCAAGAGACGAACTAAAATAACAAATCATCTATCACAGACCAGTGGATTTTGCATAATTGTAGGAGGGAGATAAACTTTGTTACAAAGGACAAAGGGTTTATGAGGTCTTACGTAAGCCTGAAGATGAACTTTACCTGAAGGCTTTCCCAGAAGACCTGCATGGAGCACCTTGGGAAAATGCTGACTGTGAGAGCTTCAGAGAAATCAAGAGAGAATTGCATGCAAGACTAAACCAACACATGGCAGACATCAGCAAAAGCCCAGCCAGCTCCCAGCTAGGAAAACATGCCTTATCCACAGGTTATAGAATAAACACAGATGCAGCAAAATGAGTCACCAGAGGAAAACAAAAATTTAAATTGGAGGCAAATGAAGCTTTTTGTACATGCATGACAAGAAATCCATTGAGCAAAACTAATTTTATGTCTGTGCTGGAGTAGCTGTCTTGCATGTTAGAAAAAAAAAAGACTACAATGCTAAGAAGGGAAGTATCGCATAGCTCAGATTTTAGCCAAAAAAAAAAAAAAATAGAATCAAAGAGCCCATCCAAATAAAGTACTACTTTTATTCATTTAAAAAAAGAATAAGTCCTTCTCATGGAGCCTTATGTTAATATATTTTAATTTCTATTTACTGCAGGCTAAGAAGACACACCATGGTCAGTCAACGCACCTCAGCTGATAGAAGTTCATTAACCCACAATGGTACTTTGTTTCAAATGACAAAGCATGACTAGTGGCACTCCTTATCCTGGGGCATACACTAAATAAATGGTTTCCAAAATAATGAAGTTCATGGTGAACATATGAGATTAAAAAAAACCCACACCAAAAAACGAAACCAAACCAAAAAAAACACCAACAAAACAAAACAAACAAAAAAGAACACCTCTCATTGTAATGATTTTTTTTTTCCTTTATAATGAATACCAGAACTGATCATTGCATCAGACCTTTATTCCACTCGGTGCTCTGCAAACTCTGAGGGAGAAGTCAGGTTCAGTTCCAGCGAGCGTAGTTCAAATATTAATCAGACATCTTCTGAAATGTGTGTTAAAGGTAAATATTTTCATAAAAGCTCAACTACGAGGGTTTTTTCAGAAGAATGCAGTTTGTGAGGTGGGTGCTTAATGCACAGCATATCCTAACCCTGGATTCTATCAAGGGAAGTGAAAAATGCTTCCAATAATCTGTGAACATTTCCACTATATAGTAAACAGGATTTATAAACTCCTTGGAAATGTAGAAAATAACCTACAGCTTCTAGAAATTTTTATACTATTACCATTTTACGCCAATTTATCTCCCCATAATAGCTATTCTAGCAAAAAAAGCCCAATTCATAGTATGAGAGCCAACTGTTTCCTACAAGCCAGCTGTGCAAAAATAACTGTTGTCAAGGGGCAAATGACCTGTATCAAACTGAGGAGTCATAAAGTAGGTTTTCTTGTACTACTATATAGTTTTAAGAAGTTGAATCACCAGGTGAATTACCATCTATGTATGCTGATTCTTGATCATCCAGCAGGAGAAGGAACTGAATAGATATTTTCAAACTTCTCACATAAATGGGGACACATCAACAGCTTTGCAGAAATATACATGGGTATATGATTAATAAATAAATGGGAATATGGTATAATAATAAGAAATTGAATGTGATATAATAAGAAGAAATAAGTGGGTATATGATTATTTACAGTTGTGTGCATTCATGCTTTATGTTTCCTAAGTTCATATAGTGCAGAACTCCAGAAATCTAAAAATAAGAAAAATACTCAGTTTGTGTAGGAAGTGAAGGAAGTGCCTAACTCAAATACGTCACTTATTTTAGGAGACGTAAAATCACATTCAGTGAGTGAATACAAGAAGAGAGCATTCAGATATACATGGATAGTTGGACTTTACTGAAAAATCTTTATATGGCAACACATAGGGGTAATGCAAGATCGTAATCTTGATTTTGGGCACCAACCCATAGGAATTGAAATGCATTCTGTTACAAGGCATCTCCAAGTTTTGGAGTCTTGCTCATTTGTTTGTTTGCATTTTAATGGGTTCCAAAAAAAAAAATCCAGACAGACTTGTCTGGAGCTATACTTGCAACAGAAAGAAATCATTGGGAAGAACAGTAAGTGCTAGTTGCTAAGCAATCCACTTTTCCTGGTCCAGATGGAGTGCCAACCTTCATGGGATTCTTACTCTTTCCCTTTAAATACTGGATAATAACATCATTTGAAAACACGCTCTCCAAATGGCAAACATCCTCTGAGTCTGCTGAGCGGAGTGCTTGGTTCAGCCTGGCTGAAGTCACGAGTGCTGCCTGAGGAAAGCCTGGCTGTCAGGCATGGGAACGTTCAGCAGTTGTCCCGTTAGGAGCTTGTTGCATTTATGGGGACAGGAAACTGCATCTGTAACTGCTCTGGGGCTTCTGTCTGTTTGGCAGGTGTGGAGGGGAAAAAAAAGAAGAGACGGGAGCTCCACTGGTTCACACCTATGCACTGCCAGCTGGAATAGGCTTTCTTGCCCCTTTGTTTGCACTCAGGATGGAACTATGCACAAAAACCAAAACCAAACCAAACAACTAAACACGCACATGCACACAGTCCAGAGCAAATTACACAAACAGGGGGAAAAAAAAAAAAAAAAAGAAAGGAGAAATTCAGGAGTGGCAAACCAAGGATTCATCACAGTTCAGCCTTGCTCAGTTCAGGCCAGACTGTCGGGGATTGTACAATCACCAGGTTCAGGCAGCTCCCCCAGCTTGTTCCCAAGCTGGGGCTGCCTCCTAATTTCCTATTACAGCTCAACCAGAACAGAATTCTCCCATGCATAGTTACTCCCACAAACATACAGGAAACTCTTTTCCAATCACCTCTGCTAGCTTAATTTTCTGACATATTGATTGCTATTACCAAGTTCCCAAGTAGACGTATCAATAAACAAGTTAAGCCAAACACTCAAGCATTTATTTACTGACAACTTTCAAATATACTATCACTTTTACAAACATAACTGTAAGATTTAAATATCACAGTGTGTTATTGCTGTGAGATGATGTGTAACAGCTGGGAATCTGCATTTTCTGGGTATTAAATATTGCTGAACAATGTTAAAGAACAAACATATTGTTCTCATAGGGCCTGATTCATGAAGATGAGAAGCTCTGACTCCCACTTCCTTTGCTGGGAGCCATGAGAATTCATCTCAGAGGAACACTTTGGAAGGGTGAACTTCAAATTAGATTATTTTATTATTATTATTACATCCTGGATCTTACAACAAGCACAGCTGTTTACTTATGTGCTAACTATATTTAAATAGACATTAGAGGTTAAAATTTGATTTTCTAATTCCAATAGCATGTGCAAATGGTCTTGCTCCTGCCAAAAAGTCATAGCGAGCTATAAAAATCCATAACCATCTTCATCTCTGCTTTCATACTTCACATATATGGATAAACAGGCTGACATTCAGAAGCAACAATGAGTATTTTGGAACATCTGCTCACAAATGGATACTATAGAGCTAGGCACATATCATAGGCAGTGAAACACATATGAAAAGTTTGTATGTTATTTTGCTTTCTTTCATGATTATCAGATATTTTGCCAGGTGAGTCTATTCTGCACCAAGACCAAACCAGGAGAGGTTTCCCCTTCCTTACAATTTCCTTGCATTGCTCTGCTCATCTAGAAAATTGATTGCCACCACTTACAGCCCCTGCAGCTCAACACAGTGCAGTTCTGTACTGTATCACAAAAAAGGCAACAGATTAAGGCTGTTTTTCAGAAAGAGGGGGTATGCTGCACCACAAAGCCAAAAAAGAACAAATGAATGTTTCTTAACTTCGTTTTAGCTTTATAGCACTTTCCTAATTGTGCACGTTGTGCCTGAATGTGTAAGACTCTTCTCCTTAAATAAGGTAATTCCATGAATGTGCATTGTTTGTCTTTTTATCATTAGAAGCAATCTAAGCAATTGGAGAAATAAGAATTTATTCTGTCTTTTCTCTTGCAATTGCTAGTCTACATCAAGTTATTGATTAAAAAAGTTGTTTCTTCATTTATAATTCTATTGCACTCTGAAGAGCCTGTAAAGAGTTAGAATATGAGCTCTTTTTTGTGAGCTGCAAGCATATCTTGTTTGGATTTCCAGCCTTTGATAGATGTGTGATTTTTTTAAAATATCACGACATGTGCTGACATTATCATACATGGTAGGTGCATTTATGTGTAGATATATAGTAGGTAAAGCCCTAACTGTCTGTTATAAAAGAGTAAAATATAGCAAACCTAAATGGCATTATGTAGTGCTGATATGGACAGCCTTTGAACATCCATTGTTTAACCATATCAGCAAGATCTTTTTAAAGGATTAATTACGTTATCTTTGTTTCCTTTGTGTTGTAACATTTCTCCTCTTTCAGAACTTACAAAAGCTTTATTTTAGTCGAATGCCAAAAGCCACATCACAGAAAAGTAAGGAAATACGGAAGCAGAGCAAGAGAGAGCAATCCAGTATTGAAACAAGCAACATCAGGAGGGGGAGATAAAGCACGAGCACACTCAATCCATGACAGTGTGCTCCCAAATGTGCTCCATAGGGATAGGGATGGCTGCAGAGTGGGGCTGTGCAGTCCCAGGAAACAGCAGCCAGTGGAGAGCAGAGCAGAGCACACACGGAAATCGCAAAGGGAAGGGCTCTAAAGCAAAACGGAGAAGGGCAGGAAACTGCAAAGGGTCTTAAGTGAGGACACAGTTTCAGAGGATATCAATAATCCTTAATGCTATCAGAGTCCTGGTGAAATTGAAGTACGTAACTGCTTTATAGCCACCGAGGGGCTGAGCTCAGCCAGACTTGGAACACCCTGCTTGGCAATCTGCAGGATCCTCAGTGACCTCACTGGGGGTGTTTGGGGCTCATAAAGCTTCTCAGTATGATCCCAGGTTCATACTCAGAGAAAAAGGCCCAAAAATAGCCAAGTCCAGTGGAAAGATGCAAAGGAAACAGAAAGCGAGAAAGAGACCGGCAGTAAGATGGTCTTTGAAAACATTAGTATTGAGTTTCACAGCTTAAAAACTTACAGAATGCAGAACTCCGAAGCAAAATAGACCGCTAACACACATGGCAGTCTGAAAAATTTAAACATGGGAACTGGAATTGAGAGACGGGAATTAATTCCCTTGTTGCTGAAAGCTGAGTGCCATTGCAAAGCAGCAGAAAAGGAGGCACTGCAAATGCAACATCAAACATTTAAAAAAACTGATATTATACCATATTCCTACTCAAAAACATGGTGAATGTCTTAGTGTGACATCAAAGGAAAAAAAGGAGGGTAATGTTATTATAAAGGTTGGTTTGAGGCTATCTTATATTAAAAGTCATGTAGTGTAACTGAACATTGAAAAATCCTGGGCAGCAGAAAGTATTTCCCAATAACTTCTATTTGTCTGTGGAAAGCCCGGAGAGAAGGCCAAATGAAAATGTCTTCGTCTGAGTTCTTTAAAGTGGACATCTACAAAACATAAGCAGACAGAGCGGATTCCCTAACAGATAAAAATATAGTAGATGAAACATAGGCAGTAAGCAATGGAATCTAACTTTTGGTGCCCTTCCATGTGGAGACAAATATATATTCGGGTGGAAGGTCCTTGTAGTTTCAGACTGACAATCTGGTAAAGTGTACTGGTGGGTTCAGATCAACATTTTTATCTGTCTGAAAGTCACCACCTTATCCTACTGGAGGAGAAAGACAATCAGACAGAACCAAAGGTCCTTGTTAAAAACCCTTTAACCCTCTTCTAATCCTTAAAAAAGCTTTAAATCACCTCTATAAACTTTAAGGTTTTTAGAAGGTTGAAGTTCTGTAAGCTCCATTGTATTGAGACCTCTTTCATCCAAACCCATCAACATTGTCTTTATTTGTCTGCAAATATTTCTTTGCTGTCTTCTCCTTAATTTTAAATCAAGAGCCATTTGGACAGGAATTCCTTGTTTTGTAAATACTTCTATAAATCTAATACAATTTAGTCCTAGCCGAGAATAAGGATTTTAGACTGTAATTAATAATCAGAATGAGAGAGACCAGAATAAAGAAGCAGCTCTCCGATAACGCAATGTCACTTGGAGAAGACACCACCAAAGCAGTAACTGGGTCTCCTGAATAACTTTCACTTCATCAGCAGAAGGAACACAGAACCAGGCAGTACTTAACGTACTGATACAGTCCTTGAGACAAAGCCATAAAAGAGATGAAGCGTCTCATTGCTGGAAAACAGCTATAATTTAAGACTTACTTATGCCAGACAGAAATA
This sequence comes from Origma solitaria, assembly GCA_013397895.1. NCBI lineage: Eukaryota > Metazoa > Chordata > Aves > Passeriformes > Acanthizidae > Origma > Origma solitaria. The sequence continues at coordinate 2,124,774 of VZRL01004167.1, forward strand.
TGAACAATCATTTCTCTGCAAATACAAGAAGATACTCATGATTTAGAGATTTTACTTGCAGTTGTTTTAACAAATTTCCGAAGCTGGGGGGAGGAGTGGGTGAGAAAGTAACTGCAATTGTACTTTGTCTTAAGAGAATAAATTGATTTTTTTCCCCTGATTTATAAGTAATCAGATGTTGGACATTAACACAGAATATTAAAAAGTTGTGCAAACTGGTATAGCTTAAGGGAAAACAAATGCCAAATCATGCTAATTGGCAGGAAGAACTATTACAGTTATAAGAATGGGAAAAATGATGTGATGCAAGGAGATGACTAGCAGACTGAAAAGTGACTGCTTGCTAGAGTTTTACACCATTGTGCCCTCAGATTTTAAAGAAAAAAAAAAAGGAAAGGGGAAAAGAAATCCCCAAAACTCACTAAAGTTTAAAGTAGCAATAGCTTTCCAAGGGTTTAAACTGTTTGAAAAGCTGTCTGTGGTGAGCACTGTTAGAAGGTACAAGGCGCACCGGAGGGGTTTGCAGGAAAGCCAAAACCAAAGCAGCTTTCAAGATCAATCAGAAACTGCTGTTTCAGGAGCTGTGCTAGAGTTAATGCCAAATAAAATGCATGCTACTCCGCAGAGATTTTAATGAACCTGCTTGGAGGCAACAGAATGAAGGTGCCGTTGGCAGGGAGCAACATTTCAAAATAACCTGGAGCAAGCTACTTAAAGTCTGAACATTTATAACAAAACTGAACAAAACACAAGTAGAAATAGGGAAGAGGTTAATGAAGTCCTGTAAGCAGCATCAATCACTTCCTAAAACACACAGTGAAAACAAACTGTGTTCGAAGGTGTTTTTTCAAGCACCGTGTGAGATACATTAAAATCCTTTGAAAAGGAGGGAAGCTCCTTTGAACAGCTTGAGGCATTTACATTCAGTAAACAAGACACCTAGAGAAAAATTCTAGTCAAGCCCTCCTGTCCCTCCAAGCTAAGTTCTTTGCTATTTGTCTCTCCTTTTCTTCTCCATCCAACCCACTCTCCTTTTCATCTGTGTTTCACTTTCAACACACCACTGGGGATCAGTGCACAGCAACAGCCGCACTGCTCCGGCGTAGCTGTGCCGTGCCAGAGGTAGCGATGAGTTTATTCACCTGTATGCCTAAGCAGCAATTCCAAGGCATTCCTTATTTCAGTTTTTTGATTTTTGTTTTTTGGTTTTTTGTTGGTTTTTTTTGTTGGTTGGGTTTTTTTGTTTGGTTTTTTGGTGGGGGGGTTGTGTTTTAGGAGATTTTCTCACAACTCCTGGAATCTGAAACACTTTTCACTCAGCTATGTGGCAATTAGAAATTACGCTCTAATAATCGGTGCATTTTTCAAGCGTCTCACTGTTTGCAAAGGAGTTATTTTTATAGCCTGTACAAAAGCAAAAGGGGTGCCTCTGTTATCAGCTATAATACATTTTGCTCCTTTTGTCTTTTTTCCAGGTCTTGTATGCACCCTGGCCCTAGGAGGAAATGACCACCACCACCTGACACAGAGCTGAGCTGCTTTTGCTACGAGAGTTCTGCTTCTTTGACCTCTGAAGATTGGGCCAGCTCTACTGGTTATTAATTGCTCTATCTTATTGCTCTACTGGCATTAATTAATGGTGATGAGTTCCAGTTGTACCAGGCATAACGAACACTGGATCCTGGCACAGTCCTCACTGCTTTGTAGTAGTGTCCCCCAATGGTATGAGACTTCAGAAGAATTAGTGAAAGCATGGGAGAAAATTCTTAAGACTAAGGAGGAAAGACAGACCATAAAAGCTCTAACTTCTTAAGCTACTGAAAACTTTCTGGTGAAGACTCAGTTTCTCCAAAGGAGACATTTTAGCAACTAATTTTTACTTTTAGGAGAATCTTTTGGGGTTTTTTGTGGGCAACTTCTGTGGATGATATTAATACATAAGGTATGGTACTTCAACAAGTATGGCAAAGTGCTGGAACAACTTGCCATGAAACAGGTTGGTAGTTAGATGTTTTTTATCCCATTGATAAACAAGATAAGGGCATCAGTTTCAGATGCCAAAAGAACTGGGAAGTCTTTACTCTTTAGTAGTGACATGAGCAGTAACGCTGTTGACCACTATGGATGTCCCCCGTTCTCACTGCACTGCTGTGTCTGCACCCAGGCTAGCTGGAGTTAACTCCCTTCCTGAGCAGCAGGAAATGACAATAACTGATCTGTGCAGCTATTCAAGCCCAGCTGAACAAGGCAAGGATGACTGCATTTGCAGCAGGTGCTGAGCAGCTCACACATAGCTGTTGTGCTCAGGAGAAGGGAACCTGTTTTGATAGTTGCATGCATCAGGAACATTTAACTAACAAGGAAATGCTCGTAATAGTAAATACCTATGCTCTATCTATCCCTGGTGCTGTGCATGGGGGAGTTCATTCTTTATTCTTTACTTTCTCCTACTTTTTTAAGCTTTTACAAGTGTTTCAATGAACTACGGTCTGAAAAGTTTCTGGGGCCCCCAGTAAAGCTGTGGGAACCAGCTATTTCTAGCAAGCAGGTAAATGTGCTGAAGCTATGAATATCCACAGTGGCTGTTTTGCAAGCCCTACTAACAAGCATTAAGCACAGGTGAAAATCATCATCTTCCTTGTATTTGGATTCCTATCAAGAAATGTCTTTTTTTTATAGGCAAGGCAAGGAGGGAAAATCAGCATAACCAAAAAATGTTATGCGTGTGATGAAGGAATAGGTGACTGCCAGCAGAGCACTGCTGCCATTTCCCTCTGACTTTATTTCAGAGGGTGATTGCAAACACGAGTCTTGTGGCCCCTTGCAAGTCACCAACAGTGCTGCTGAAGATGCACATGGTACAAACAAAATCTTTCAAAAGAAACAGTAGGCTGGGTGGTATCGGATACAGGATCTCAGCAGCCTTTCACCACAGACCTCAGGGATTTCAGGACTAGGCTGCAAAGGCCCACTGAGAGAAACATTCATTATTTATGACCTTGGATAAGGATGAATGTAAACAAAACACTGACAAATAAATAGCTCAGCCGAAATTATGCCACGTGGTTTTACTACATTCGGAGTTTTGATTAATAAAGTGTGGGGGGAGGTTTAGCAACAGTGTACCAATTTAAAATAATAAAACCTAATGAAAAATTAACAATAACATGAAATGTTTCAGCAATATTCCCTGTAATGGCTGTTGACATGGGAAATAAATCATCAAAAGGATTTCTGAAGAACAAATTTAGCAAAGAAATATGTAATAAGAGTGGCTTAGATAGCCATATTCAGTACATAGATTAAAAATGTAATTCTACATTCTCACACATTAAATATTTAAATTCTCATAAGGAACAAAGAGTGTGGGACTATCTCTTTCTTCAGGCACATTACATTTCAAAGCAAGGATGTCCTTAGTACCCAGCTAAAGCCTGGATCTGCAACTGCATTCTATTGTTTGGCCTCAAACTAATTGTAGCAGAAAATTAATTATGTCCAACATTTCAAACTTAAGTCTTTTAAAAGCAGCTTGATCCTGAAGGGCAGGAGTTGCTCAGCATGTTACATATTGAGCACTAAGTGGCCTGATTTTTCAGAACTGCTTGACTTGTCTAACACATTAGTTTTTGATAGAACCAGATGGTGTTTTGGTCTCAGCATTTCAAGGCACCTTGACACAGATCCTTAGATGCATTTCTGTATAATTCAAACTAATTCTTGACATCTCTGAGGGTCTTGACCCTGTATACATAATGGTACCATTTGGAAGCCAGTCTAAGCATTTAAACCTGTGTGCATATCTGTGTAAGTTAACAATTAAAGGGGAAAAATATTTTTTGTATCAATCTAAACGAGCAAAATATTATATAAACTTCTGGCTTTTTTTTTCCCTATTTACAGCCTGTGACTTGTAAAAGGACTGCAAGATTAAAAATCTACTCTGTTGCTCTTGCTGAAGATTTCAAAATTTTTTTCATTTTTGTATCACAAATTACTTTTCTAACAAATAAGAGGAGTGGTGAAGAGAAAACAAAGAGAGAAATTCCATTATCTAACAGATTACATTATGGGTTTCATCACCCATACTACACAAAAGCCCTGAATTTTAATTATTAAAAGCAAAACAGCTTGAAATTAGGACTTGTTAACTAACCACAGTACAGTGAAAGTCTTCTAGAAGATTTTGCTTCCAAAAGGTGGGCAAATGTTATGTGGGAAAGTCTCAGCTCTCTCACAAAGGCTCATCACTGCAAGGTGGTTATGCTGGGTACTCTCTAAAAGGACTGATTTGAAATAGAAATGTCCTGACCTTGGCTTGTATTGAAATTCTGACACTTTCTGCATTTATCACCAACTTAAATGGTGCTTATGCCTTTTGGAAACTTTGAGGGGTTTAGGAAGATATTTATAAGCTATTAAATAAAAAAATAATGTCAGCTACAGCACTAACTCTATAATTGAACCCCATCACCTTCTATATAACCATTCAACACAAATATAATTTTCTAGACCTCTTTGGTTTAATATTTGCTTACAGCTTGACATGCTGTTGCCTGAATTTAACTGAAGCTATCGGTAAAGTAACATCACGGTGTTGCCAGAACAATCTGTGACATCCACCACCCACCACAAACACCCTATTCATCTTAATTTCATCCTGTGTGCTATCCTAGTCCAAATGCCTTCGCCATAATGACTCCCCCTCCTTCACCCTGCTGTGAAATGAGCTGCATGACCTTTACAAAGCTACCAGACATAGCACATAGAGGGGGAAAAGGTAAATAGAAATAAAAAGTTCTACTGCATTCTAATTCTTCCATTGGTCTTTTAAATACTCCATCGTCAAAACCAGAGCACAAGTGTCAAGGACAGCAGCATCCCCAACTTACTGGACTGCTCACAGCATTTCAGATTGTGTGAGTGATTTTGATCGAAACAGATATCATTAAGTTTTATTTTGTGGTTTTGCTGTCGACGTTAAGAATCAAGGAGGAAAGGGGAGGTTGCAGCAGACAGAGGAAGCAGCAGCAATGTGTGCAGAACTGCACAATCCATCAGCTGTAACCAATCAGACTTGCAGTGCCACACCCGAGGCGAGGCTTGGTGTGCAATGAGTGTCTCACGCGTGTGTTTGCTGTCACCAAGATCCTGTGGTGGCCCTGAGCGGCCAAAGCAAAGAGAGCTCCCTGCCTTGCTGCCTGCCCTGCTAAACCCAATCTAAATGCACAAAGGCTGCTTGGCTCTCTCAAACCGTCCCAAGCTGATTTCAAGACTGACAGACTGGCAGTACACTTTTTTTATTCCCTCTTAAGTCTTGCTGGAGTCTTTTGGCTCTCTAAACATCTAATTTTTCCAAAGATCTCTGCTAGACTAATGTTATTTAACCTCATGTTTAAATCTCAGATTACTCGGATAGTATCTTACATTTTTAAAAAATCCACATCTTGGACGTTATCTACTCAATATCCTAGAAAGAGAGAACCCATTACATTATTTTGTTTTCATGAAGCACATTTCTCTAACCATCTGTGTATTCATGTGGGTCATCTATCAGATCTGACTTTTTATTGAAGATACAGGCAATCCAAAAACATTTTTAAATGTTTATTTATTTAAACTTACTGTAAAAGCATCAAGACATAAATAGCATTCTTCTGAAACAAAGATTAATATCTATACAGAATGACCTGCAGAGCACAGAGGTTTTAAACTAACACCCACTTTGTTTTGAAGGAAAATTATGGAAGCACTTGGAGCATAACTGTAGAGGAAATGAAGTAGTTGACCTTTTATTATGCTATTCAATGTGATCTTTACTGTGAAATAATAATGATAATGATGGCAACAATGACAACGCTTGCTGATTTGAACTACTCAGAATAATGAGGAAAAATGTGTCCTGAAACCTGACTTAAAAGCAAAAATGAGCTGTTAATCCTCACAGGATCCCTCATATATAATCAATAAAATTGCAACTGATTTTTTTTCTTTAAATCTGTCTTCCTCAAAAAAAACCCCACAAAAACAAGAGACAAAAAGTAAACAGAAGAACTAATCATATTACAAAGTATTTGTCTACTGATGTCATATTCAAACCAACTTTTGGAATTAATAAATATAACAACATTTTTGAGTTACAAACAATTTGATCTTACTTAAAAATGTGATGCATTTGCATTGTCCTGGCTCTTTGTGCATGAAGGTTTAAGAAAATAATTCAGAGAGGGGGTTCACTGTTAAACTAGAGACAGGTCAGGATCAAGCCCTTGTCACTCTGTGCTGCAGCCACACAATATTTTTTCAACAGAGCTCAGTGAAACACTGAATCCCGGCCTTTGCAAAGTGCTAAAAATGCAGACAAGTAAGGGGGAGCACTGAATGTGCAATGAGATGAACAACATGAGCTGACAGGTCTTTTCAGCTTTACCTTGTTATCTTATGGGTTTATCAATAGAGGATGAAGAGAAATCCAATGACTTTCCCAACCTGAGGATGTAGTTGAATAACAGACTTCTTAAAAAAATTACAAGTCTTTAGTCTAGGATTTCACTATTGCAATCCATTGAGCTAATTATTATACCAGTTTCCAGTTCTAAATTTGTGCTTTTCTGACTAATGTACCTCCTCCTTCTTTTGCTCAGGAAAGCTGTGGGGTAAAATTCTGTTTGCTGAAGTCTAGTGAGAAATTAGACTCTCCTCCCAACAGAAAGCATTCACAGCAATGATGTCAAAAGGCTTAGTTTCATGTTCGTTTTCAAATATCTTAAGGGTTTTGGGACTCTTTTGGCACACATGGGTGACTTCAACTTACCCCATGCCTGCTGAAAATACAACACAGTAGAGCAGAAAGAGTCTATGAGATTCTATCCCTGGAAGTGTCCAAGGCCCAACCTTATCACTCTACAACTGCCTGAGGGGATGTTGTAGCAAGGAAGGTGAGAGTCTTCTGCCAGTTAGCAATTGATAAGACAAGAGTAAATAGCTTCAAATTGTACCAGGGAATGTTTAATTTAGGTATTAGGAAAATTCTGTTCACTGGAAATATTGTCAAGCACTGGAACAGGCTGTCCAGGGAAGTGCTTAAGTCCCCATCCCTGGAGACATTTAAAAGACGTGGGCATGTGGCACTTCAGGACATGGTTTAGTGGTGGACTTGGCAGTGCGGGGTTAATGCTTGGACTCGATGATCTTAAAGGTCTTTTCCAAACAAAATGATTCTGTGATTCTATACTGAGGACAATTTACAACCTGTCAGGGAAGTGAATGTTATTTATGTATCATTAAAATGCCACATGGGAAATACTTGGCATAACAGACATGGGAGGTTATGTACCTCCTTAAGTAACAGGGGCAAGCTTACCTCAATGTTTTTATATTCCTAAATTTTTGTTTGTTCAGCCTTTCAAGGGCTGAATATCCTATCAATTACAATACTCATTAATTACCTATTTCCTCGATACTTATTAACATTTTGTTTTTCTTCGGTGATGGACTCATATGTAGACATATTCATTTTTTTGCTTTATTATCTTGCCTGGGAGACTAACAGAATAATATTACTTACAGAAATAATACTGTGATTTAATGTATGAAAACAGATGGTTATTTAAAATTACTTAGTTCTGATGTTTAGTATTAAGTAACAGGCTTAATAAACACAAATGTGAAGCTAATTAGGCATAATTTATTCATATACCCCTCTGAAGCATTGATGACAATTTATTTGGGAAAACTAGGCTCATCTGAATGTTAGTTTACTTACATGCTATAAAACCAAAAAGACTTTTAAACTGCATCTATTAGTATAGATCTATTTTTACTCTTATTTAGAAGAAAAGGATGACACTTTTGTGTTAGCTTGAATTTTTTTTCTGCTGGCAAATGAATTTTGTAAACAGGCAAAAGAACTGTTAATTTCAAAAAAACCTTCTGCCAGACCAAATACTTTTACACAAACTTTGCTTTTACAATGAGGCAACCGAGGGCAAAACCAATCCCTTTGAGGAGGAGAAGGCTCCTGCCATTTCCAGGCCAGCAATGCTCTCTGTTGCTGGAGCTGTGCTACGAGCGGAACAAAGTCTGTACTGTATGAGTCAAACAGAGCCCCAGAGAACACAGAGAAGTCAGGGATTCCAGCTATGACTCAGGCTCAAAGTGTCGCTGGAACCTCACAGAGATATAAACTGACAACACTCATGGAGTAGGAAAACAAAGGATAAAATCCTTAGTGGGTCACAAAGCGCATATCAGGCAAAGAGCATTAGGATTCTGACCATTTTACCACAAAGGTTCCAAGCTGGTAACTTTGGCTTTTGGGGGTGGAAAAAAAATAAGAACAGAAAACCTGGATTGTGGTTTTCTAACAAACCCTAGGTATTTCTTGATACCTGGTAAAAAATAATCTAAAGCATAAGGAAAAACAGCTTCAAAAGAAGCTCGAACCAACTTTCTAAAAAGCTACAATTGACCAAGTCTACAAAGAAATAAAATGGACAAGGAGAGGGAAGAAAGGTTTTGATGTTACAGAGAGAAAAGCCACAGTGTCAGGATGCCATCTGCTTTAGATAGAAGCATTGACAAGCTGCGGACATCCAAAAAGAGAGAACATCAAAATTTCTATGGTAGCATTGGGATACAAACATTATAAGAAATATATATGGAAAGAAAAGGTGTAACAAGGCCCTCCAAAATCCGCAGCTTTCACACCAACGATCAAGCTAGAGAAGAACTCCTTCCAAGGGCACCCACCACGCCGAGGCAGAGACAAGCCCGCAGTCATTGCGAGCACTGCTGCGCAGCCACGAGACGGCACCGGAGCGGCAGCGTGCAAAGGCACATCTCAGCACTCGGGGGTGCCTGCCCTCTCATTAATTACAATTCCCACTGGACCATACACGATGCCTGCTTAGCCCTGGCACTGCACCCTCTGACACGTTAATGAAGGAGGACAGGAGTACACTCTTTAAATGCTTCTCGGAGGCAGAATACCAAGTGCGGAGGGGAAAGGGAAACAAACGCAAGCAGATGGTGAGGTGCATAAAGAGAGCTCAGCGAGCAGATTATATCCAACCTCTCACCTCAGTAACACCAGTTTAAATCTTGCATATTCTGGAGTAGCATTGTAGCTGAGAAAATAAAAATAAATATAGGCTTGAGCCTTTGGCTTTATTATCTCTTGTCACAGCACTGAAGAAATTATGTCCTTGGGAATCTCAGCTCAGTGATTAAACTATTTATAAAGAACTTTATAATTACAAAAAAACAGGGCAAATAATGGAATATCACAATACACATTATAATTCCAAAAGATAATTAATTATTTCAGACACAGACAAGATAACACAACATGCAATGTTTTAGTTTGAGAATAGAATGATGTGATGCACCAGGACACGCTTTGCCTTTACTGAGAAAGAGGAAACCAAACTTACTTTTTCCTGTTTGCTTGCATGGCTTTCAACTATGAATATACCCTACCCCTGCAGCAAGAGACTGTTCCCTTATACTTCCTTATTTGTTTCCAAAGGATGCTGAAAACAGCCAACACAAGAGATGTAAAGAAATTCAGATTTCATCGTTAAGCTTGACCATTGATAAGTTTTGAGAAATCCAGGTACCACCCCGTATTTTCATCACCTCACATGAACTCTTGCTCATTGTTTATATATAGCTTAAATTTCCTCTCTATAAACATCAATAAACCTGGCTAAGAAGCCTGACAAAGATTGCACCTGAATATTCTAATTACAGTGGCCTTTGCATCCTCTCTTGCATTATCATTCCTCCTGCACACTGATGCAAGACAGAGAATGGGAGAATCTAATCCCTGTTTGCTGAAATCATTCCTTACAGGCTGCTCACAAATGGCCTGAAATGTAGAAAAGATACAGGTGGCTTAAATAATGCTTAACTTCAACCCTGTTTTTCTTTTGAGCAGAGCTTGGACAGAGGCAAATTCTCCTGGGACACTCTCTTTGTATTAGGCTACATCGGTTGTTCCAATTAGAAGTATAGCAATACTTTTCAAGATCGGTTGCTGTGTAATGGACCTAGCATCCACCAATCTTCATCAGGAATGGAAAGTAATTAAAACAGACCAAAAAAATGAAAACAGACCCAAAACCAAACCACCCAAGAAAACATTAAAAGGAGGTTTGGGTGAAGAGATCAGTTATTCAATAGGGTAATTAAAAGAAAATCCATTATCCTCCCAAAATCTGCAAGATTCACACGAAATGAGCCAACTCAAACCCAAGGATGATAAAGGGCCTGGCAATTTTCCAGCACTGTTGCACTACTCTTCTAAAACAAAGGCTGAAGCTAATTACCTGAAAATACTGATTTTAACATGTTATAATGGAATAAATACTCCACACCTGTGGAGTTACTGAGAAGATAATAAAATGATGATGAAAATTAAAAATAAAAAAAATCTTCCTTCAGATTCATGAACTAGAGACTTCTTTTGGTCCTTGCCTAAAATAAAAGTTTTATCAGAATCAAAACTATTTTCTGTTTCTAACTTGTATGAGTAAATCATAAACCTACGACATCAGGGCCAAGAAAATTCTGAGTTAGGGCTCCATTCATTTCAGAAAATTAAAAGCAAACCAAAACAAGTTCCCACACTATTAAAATCAATTTCCAATTGGCTTTTATAAAAATGCAAGTACCCTGAACAAAACATTGTCTACCAAAGAAGACTGTCACTGATTAAAAAAAAAAAAAAAAGATAATCTATATGACTGTCCCAAAAGACACTGTCACCTGAAACCACTAAAAAACCAGACTTATTTTTAAGTAGCAAACCACTCATGTGACTGAGATTATAGCTGGATCTCTGTTCACATAGCACTCAGGAGAAAATAACACTCAAAACAACTTGTCCAAATTAGCAGAGCAGTACTGTGATGGGCAAAAGTAAAGAACTGGAGACCTTCCAAAAATCTTCTCCAGTGAATCAGTCTGTCCTTCAAAGATATCTATGATTTAGAGGGTAACACCTTCCTTTGTGTTTTATTAAGCTATTCTTTCAAACAAGAAAATATTTCCAGGGAAGTACCTATCGATGTGAAAATCAAAGATGTGCTGAGTTCAAAGGCATCCAATAGGATTACCCAGTTCATCTTCTTCCTTTGAGGCGAGATGAAGTGCATACCTAGGGCACACCGAGCTGATGTTTGCGTGACCTGTTCTTAAAAACCCCTGGCTTACCTCCTCACATAAATCCTCTGTCTACAGATTATGTCTCAGCCCATGTGCAGAAATGACACAAATTCCTGCTAACAGCATTGATGTGCTAGAATATTTCTTTGTTTCCCTAACAACACTTCCTCGCGTTAGTAAAGCAAATCCAGCACTTTCAACTTTCTAAATCGATGTTAATTGCTATTATTTGAAACTCGTTACTCTCTTCTAAACGCCACATCATTTCTAAAGGTCCTGATACTTCCGAGCACAACCTATCTGCGATTATGTTCCATGCAAAAGGGAACAGAAGCAGCGCTTGCATCGGCACGGACAGAATCTGTTTGCCTTCCTCCTTCGGGAGCAATCCAACATGTGGAAACATGAGGGCTCTGTCACTCGCAGAAAGGGAGGCAATTTAAATAGGACAGGACCCATCTGCTTCAAGATGAGCAGGAGATTGTTTGCATGATAAAAACCTCTTTGGATGTTGCAGAAGATCTCTGCCACGTTGGCAAATGGAGGAGATGCTCAATACTACACTTACTTATTTAGCTGTAAGTCACAGCTGTCAATATTATGGAGGATTTCACACACAGCTGACTTTCATTTAAAGAAAAAAATTACAAATAGAGTTACTTGAGGAGATTTGTGAATGAAACCAGATGAATGAAGCCTTTTCTGTTGAAACCTCTGCTTGCTGGTGGCAATTCACCTATAACATTTATCTAGTTTTCACAAAACTGCAACTTTTAACAAATCTCAACAGATATGATTAACATAGAATGAATATCAGATATGATGTGGATGATCTCATCTTAGCAAAAGGACACTGGATCAATTGTGGGTGCAGAAAACATCTTTTATTTATAACAAAAAAAAAGAACAAATACCTATCCCTCCAGGTTTATCTGGTTTACGGCTAACTTTTCATCTGTTACAATAATCTCCTCTCTTCATTAATTTATGCCCATAATTTCTTCATGCCTACTAAGTATATGAAATGGTATGGAACACTTATATTAAAACTAATCTTGGTGTTTGACCTGTAATATCAGGCAAAACCTAGAAAAACCAACTAACTGAGCCACTGAAGACTCAAAGAAGACACCATCAAACAAGTCACCAACACCAAAAGATTTTACCTGTAGGTAATTTGTTTGAAAGTCCTATCTGATATTTTTCTCATGAGTAATGATATTTAAAATAATTAGTACACGCGAAGGATGGATCGTAACTCTTTCCCACCAACGTATTAATGCAAATGGAGTGATTAACAATTACTGATTTGGTCCTTAAAATAATTTAACTTTAAGGTTATATGTTCTCCCCCTTCCTCTTCTCAGAAATATTTTGCACAGTGGTGCAGATTGCCTCTAAACTAAAAATTTAGATGTAATAGTGACAAAATATGCCATGACACAGCGCAGAACATGTTACATTTGTGCTGGTTAGGTTCCTCCTTATTTTTTCCCCACCTTTCAGCAACTGTATAGCCTGTTTTAACTACTGAAACATGGTTCATGCAACATAGACTGTATTCTTCAATACAGCTTGTATTATTCCTCATAAGTCATGTTTTCTAGAATGTTCACTAGCCACAGATAGCTGCAAAGCTTCGGCTTGTAACTCAGCTCACTTTCCATTGCTGACCTATGGATGAGAATTTCCTTTCACAGACGGTAACAGTGGAAGCTTTCTTGCTTGTGGATACCTGAGCAAATACATTTGGAATATTAAACACCTGCTAATTGGAGGCAGATTTCCAAAACCAACACGTGTGCCCACTTATGTGGGCAAATTACGAATTCCTCTCCAGCTGGACAGGAGAACTGGTTCAAGGATTTTGTTTTCAGCAGAGAGCTCATTGCCATATTTGCGTGGAATTCCTTTGTCCATAAGGATGCCTCTAGACAGGCTGCCTGGCCAATGTGCATGATTTAGACTAGTTATTTTCTAATAGCTCTGCCATTAGTCTAGCCAAGTATATGACAGGTTTTCTTCACAGCTTTGTGAGGCATCTTTATATAACCGTTCATTTTCACTGTCAGGCTGCATTCTTATAGCTTAGTGCTCTTCCCAGAAGGAGACCTGGGCTTAACACAGAGCATCAAAATATCAGCTTGCACTGAGCTACCAAAGGCACCACTGGAGATTTTGAGAAACAGCAATGGCAATGTTGCCTTTTAATAAACTATGAGGTAAGTACCAACAGTTTAAAATCTTGCCTTTAGATGATTTACTCTTGTCCATTAAGTGTGTAAAAAAATTAACAAAATAATAACTGAAAAAGGGATAATTTTAAAATAAATTTCTAGGAATAATACCGGTATAGGGTTTGTCTTAAGAAAAAGAATTTGCCACAAATCAAAAACCAAAACACTTTTAAATTGGAAAAAATAAAATTATTCTCTGTTAAAACTACAATAATATGGAATATCCTTACCTCTGTGTTTCTTTCTCAACTCCTGGTCATAAATTGCTGTGTGCTAATGCTAAACTTAGAAAAAATACCTCTGGGTTTTTTTTCTTTGCAAATACATTCCAGGAGTATAATTTTCTTATAAGTGGTCTTGTTATGAATGTTCTTATTCTGCCTTTTTTCCTTCAAGATATAAATATATCCAAAGGAATACTGGTCTTGTCTAAAAGTGTTTTTCAGTTATTTTACAACATGTGACAAACTTTCTGTTATCATAAAGAAAAAAAAAAAAGGATTTTACAGAGTGGGGAAAAATACAAACCAAACAACACATTTTGGATATGTTCTTCAGAATAAAGCTGATAAACAAAAAAAATCATATCAATGATTTTAATGTCAGGGCCAAGAATTTCCAGGAGCAAACATTTCCTGTCTCTATAAACAAATGACTGTGGAAGCAACTCCGGTCCTGTTGCCTGCAATTCCAACTGCAGATCCCTAAGGATCCCTTCAGAAACCTAAAAATTTCTGATCTTATTCATCTCCTCTTTCTCAGTACGTCTTACTGCCTATTCACTGGTAATTCAGCAAGGATAGCAAAAGCACCCAACAAAATACAACAAACAAAAATGCCAACCCAAACCAAGGCAAAACAAAAAAAAAAAACCAAACAAAAAACCCCAACCAACCAAAACAAAACAAACCCACCCCAAAAACCAACCAAAAAACACAAACAAAAAACAAACCAAACAAAAAAACCCCAACAAAACCCCACAAACAAACAAAAAAACCACAGCACCAAAACCAAAACACAAACCCCACAACTCTAAAAATCAAGTTTAATCACGAAAATCAAGAAAATCTGAAATGATGCCTTAATTGTTGGGAACGAAGAGTAAATGACATAGAGTAATGTGTAAAGATACAAACCCAAGGTGTATATAAAATGATGGATGAATTACAATGTTAAAATTAGAAAAGAGGGAAGAAAGATGGATAATCTGTCATTTTCATAATGCATCAACATTTGCTCATGCTCAGAGATATTTTTCAAAATCCCTTTTTATCATGAACTTCAGACTTCAGTTTGACTTAGTAACAAAGCATCTGAATAGGGGGAATACAGCAAAATTGTCTCAAAAGCCTTAAACAGAGCATTACAATTGGATGTTACTATAATAAGACTGCAACACTGCTCTGAAGAGGAAACAGAACCTCATGGCTGTTACTCAGTAATTTTCTGAAAGATAGGTTCAATAAAAATATATCCAGTTTCTGCACTACTAAATCTCACAAGGCCACAAAAGCTTTATATATTTTATTGAATTACGCCTGAAGCATAGATTTGTAAATGAGAAATTATCTGTTCCTGAAACCTAGCAAGAAGATACCATTTTATTCTCCAAAATTGATTGTATCACTCCATCTACTCCCCCTCCCCCTTTCCTTTCCTGTACTATAAAGAGCAAGCTAAAATAGCGGAAGATGTTGAAGACTTTTTTGACTGTTTAAAATACTTATCTGCATACCACAAAAATGCAGATGATTTTTTAAAAGTGAACAGTGCATTGACATATTGTTGCACCATGATAGAGCAATCTTTTTTACGCTCTCATTATGATTTTAAGTAGGTAAGTTTATTGCACACAGCACTTACTCTCTTAGTGAAGCATGAACACAAAGACTATTGCTGAGATACCACTAATTTTTTTAAAAGCAACTAGGAAATGCTTTTTGTTCATTTTGTTTCCAACCCTAATATATCTTTTTGTTACATCTACAGGTTATGTCTACGCAAGTTGGCATACATGCACGATAGAAAGCAGTCAAGACTCCTCTCCATTTTGAATAACAATATTCAAATTACTTGTTTCATTTTTAGTAACTCATTGGCTTGAAGTCAGTGGATAACATTCACTTGAAACAACTATCTGAACAGCAAGAAATATTTGTCCGAAGTCCCGACGTGTTACCTACTAACACAGTAAGACTTCAACATTCAAGAATATCAGAGCCGCAAGAAAAAAAAAGCACTAATGAAATCTGCATGCCTCTTTCCAACAAGTCTAGAGCTTTTAAAATGTGGGTTCTGTTTTTTCATAAGCCCAGAAAACAGTGCTGCAGCCAGAGATTGCTGCATGTCCTCTCTAACATCGCCCAGCGAGAGGCCATATAATTTAGAAAAGCAAATCAGAAGACTGGTGCCTCCCTGTGGAAAAATTACTGTATTTTCACAAATGTCAGAGTGATCCAGCCATCAAAGGCAATGCTGCTGACTGATGTCTGAGTCAGAGACAAACAAACAAATCTAAAGATAACTTTAATGGAGCAAATATAAAAGGATCAAAGACTGAGGAAAGTAGGTGCATGCAACAGTAGCACACACTGGGAGTTAGCTGAAAAACAAGGAAAATTCAAAGGGAAGAGGGAAGACTATTTCCTGCTTCCAAAACTCAGACATAAGCACGGCACCTAAAAAAAGACATTGAGACATAAATCTGGTTCACCTCTCCATCACCAGAGTCAGCTCAGTGGCAGCAAAGCCAGCGACAGCCCTGCTGCACATTCTGTCAATGTACAGGTTGGCTGCAGGACAGATGCTCTGCTCTTGAAAGCACACTGAAATCTCAGCTGCTAACAACTACAGGTTCCACCAGGCAGTCCCTCTGAGAAGCCACACTCTCGAGTTTTCCACAGCCATGTCCCATTATCATGGAGTTACTAAGTCAGTCTGTGCTTTGCAAGCCAAGAGGGAGAGAATGTGCACAGACTAATGCTGAATAAATGACAAAGGTGGACGGCTGGTGACCAGGAAGGTTTGAAATGTTTGCGGATTGGAACAAGAAAAAGATGTAAATGGAATCAAAGCACCGTTTAGGTGTTACCAAAGCATGAGTTCTTTAAGGACTGAATTCCTCTTTGATTCAGGAGATTCACAACAGCAGTGAACTGACTCCTGATTTACATCAATCCTGCAGAGCCCCTGCTGATGAGGGCTCAGCTTTTGCTCCAGTTGTGTCATCTGAAGAATAATCGTCTAAGGACCAAAGATGCATACTGTAATAATCTAATCTCCTGCTTTTTATCTATCTTCAGACTACTAGCAATAAAGAACTTAATATTGTTGTATTAGCTCTATTATTTTTATATAACAGAAAAACCTTAATCTCTTAACCTCGTGCCAACTGCATTTTGCCTAGCTCTGCTGCTTAGATTTTCCTTACCTTACCAGTAGCTATTTACCTCTTTAAATAACACACACAGTTACATTACAATAAAACCAATTTGCGAGTATTGTTATTGCAGTAGGCAAGGGGAAATTGCTTCTTACAGATTTAGTGCAGTTTTTACAGTACGAACAGTTTTGAACATATCCTAGGACAATATCAGTTTGTCATAATCAGTAAATTGCATCCCTGTCACCGAATTTACATAACGACTTCAGCAGAGGTAACTACAACTATTAACTTTAGTAACTCTCCCACAGTTTAATGAACAGGAAACACCTCATGTTATCTCTAGAAATAGGCTGTTAAAGTTAGCAGCTTTCCAAAGCAATCCACATTGCAATAACTGCAGCCTGCCTTGCTGTGAAGATCAGATAAAGGCACTGCTTCCTCAGAATTACCAAGAGGAGAAATCCACCCACTCATTGACAACCAACAGGAAAAACGTCCCTTTGCCACCCTGAATGTGCTCCTACTCCTTCTTTCATTAGAAAGAGCACTTCAACAGGACTGCTTATCCCTTTGTGACCTTAGGGACACCAATAAGCCACAAGTCACATGTTGAGTATTGGCCAGCTCTGTAGTACTCCTATTCCATCAGCTGGGGACTGGAAAATTCAGAGAATTGCCATAAAATGAACATTTTATGGGGACGGGGAGAGATCTTGAGACATCTTTTCCTCCGATTCCTATCAAAACATTATAAGTAAGGCCTACTAGGAATATTTACATATTGCAGAGATGTCCCAGTGAAGTCGAGGTCCCCTAAGACTAGTCAGGAATCAGCACATTTTCAATACCTGCCCCTCTAGATGTTCTAAAATTAAGTTAAAATGTTGCAATTACTAAGAAGGGCCAACAGCAAGGTTTATGGAAAGCCACAAAAGACCAAGTGAAAAATGCAGTCAGAGCCTTACATACCGAAGATTACTTTTAACATATTTTCGGAAACTTGGTGCACAGAATGATATTTAAGACAGTCTTTAAAAGAGCATTAATTTCAAATTAAACAATTACACTGTTAGGAAGTAAATGATGAGGAAGCCAGTGAAAACAGAATAGCCAAGTACCAGAGAAGTAGGATCTGAAGAGAATATTAGTCCTCATTTTAAGTTTCCATTTTCTACGCCTGTTATGTACTGTGCAAAATCCAGTGGTGGTTAATCGCTCTGAGGTACTATAAACATTCAAATATTAGAAAATATATTTAGGCACAATTTTCACTACCCATCTCTATATATTTCTATATCATCATATGGGTATGCATTCTGTATTCGACATAGTAATAATTGCACAGACAGTGTTAGTTCTGCCCCCTCAGTTTAGCGCTCCGTTTCACATTAATCTTCAGTAATTTTCAATATTGCCTTGCTTGATCATATGAAGACGTAACAATGACAAGTACAGTAGTTCAGACATGGCACCTGTATACAAAAAGAAATTAATTTAAATTGCTGTGGGAACTATAACCTTGTTTAAACAAGTACAGTATGATAATGTTAAGTACTCCCTTTAGGTATTTGATGCAGAATACTTAACATTAAATCTTCTGTTACTTTGGCTAAAGCATTTCCATGGTTCTTTTTCAATTAGATTTTGTATATTTTGTGATATAAAGAAACAGACTGAACTTTTGATAATAGCTTCACGCTTTTTAGTATAGCCATAAGAAATTAATATAACTTTCTGACTGCACATAATTAAGCTATTGTTGTGAATGTTCTACCACTGATAGTGAATAAAAACTTTTCATACTTAAAAAAAAATTAAGAAAATCATGCCCTGACGTAAGCATAGGCAATCATGGAAAAAAAAAATGAAAATCTGAAATTATATTCAACTGCGTTATCAACCTGTATTTTGATAGTTTTTACCAGATTTTTGAAACCTTTGAGCATCTGTTTGGGTACTGCTGGAAGATAGACTTCTGCTGTATCTGCTAAATGCTTGAAACCATCAATCTCATCCAGCCATCAAACCCCACACCTGTGTGCATTATGAACTGCGATTACATTTTGTCTGAGCAGTATAGGATCCACCTAGAACAACGTTAGCCCTAACTAATGTTGCTAGAAACTTCCCACAGTAAGAACTGCAT
Organism: Origma solitaria; assembly: GCA_013397895.1. Lineage (NCBI taxonomy): Eukaryota > Metazoa > Chordata > Aves > Passeriformes > Acanthizidae > Origma > Origma solitaria. The sequence continues at coordinate 2,143,711 of VZRL01004167.1, forward strand.
TTCAGTACACTAAATTCAGGATATGTAAGAACATAGAGAGTTTATAAAAAGCCTGTGTTTCTCCCTAAATTAATTTTCCATTCACAGATTGCATCTTTGTGGCCTAAATTAGCCTAGAAACAACAGCAGACAAATTTTAGTTGCTCAGACTGAAATTTTCTACATTGCATGTCTACCTCAGGCTGATTTCTTTTCCCTTTAAGTTTCATTTAAAATAGTTCAGCCTACTTTTAGGGGACAAAAATACAGTCCTTTACACTATGCTGGAAAGCTTCTGTGCTTTGAAGTGAAGGCTTGAAATCAGGATATGAAATGTCTGGGTGTCAAGAATATGTCTTTTGCAATCCCTATGAAAAATCCAAGGGGGAAAAAAAATTAAGCAAAGGTGGCAGTGTAATAATACCCTCCATTATTCATCCGCTCAGCCAATTGAGCTGCTTAATGTGGAACACAGTGCAGAACGACACACGCATGTGGGAGCCAAAAAACATCCTAGTTCTCTTCTTTACGTGGCACAAATACGAACAGGGGAGGGGGTAGAAATGGTTTTCACGCAAGTGATTTGTGTAAGAGTTTCTGCCCTTTTCAGCAACAGCAAAATCAGTGATGGGAAATTGGCGTTGACTGGCGACTGTTCAAGTAAAATTTCTATGCTGCCCTGAGATGTTCCGCCCATGAAGCTGTCTCCTGAAGGAGCAGCCCCGCTCTGCCTCTGAGCATTAATACTGACATTGATACTGCTGGGCCTACCCAACCAAATATGTCAGGAAACGATCTGCGTTCAGAACAAAACCAGATTAATTTATTTATTTATACAGACCTAGCCTCCAAAGAGGAACTGCTTCTTTTAGGCAGACAGGCATTTCATGCCAATTTAAGTGTACATGAAATTGTGGCAATAGAACTGACTTCTAAAGAAACAAAAAATCATATTTTAAATGGTGTTTAACCAAGCATTAATTAGGTGCGAAACCCTCAGCTAGTCTATTAATAATGAAGTTGCCAACTAAAAATTTAAAAAAGCAGAGATCAAATAAAGATAAAACAGACTAAATCTAGTTTTTACTTTGCATCTTTATATAGTGGAGTATTTTATGCCATTTAGTCTTTTCATGCTTAGAGGAAAAATGACCTCCTACTGTTTTGAGAAAGTTGTTGAACTGGACCAAAATTGTCCACTGAGAGACTGCCAGTTAAGGATACATTATGGAATTGTACCTGAATGTCAGAATAACATTTAAAACTTGTATGTGTGGAAGTGTTTTTTTCAAGATGAAGACCCAGTTTTCTATAGTTTACAAGAAATTTATTCATTAATACAGGAACAAGAAGACTTTCTGTATAAATCAAGATTCTTAATAGGGTTGCCTTCCCATTGCCAAGGTAGAAGTTAACCAAGATAATACATTATAATTCAAGCTACAAGTGCACTTTCCTTTTTCGTTTTCTGTTTTTCATACCAGGGAAAGGAATATTGACATCTTCATAACAAAATATTATATTGGCAAAGCAGATGCATAAGAGCATGGGTTTCTGGGTTGCGCTGTAAGAGCATGAGCAAGTCAGAATTATTGAAATAACTCCCTCCTACCATTTCTCACAGTGAAGATAGTGAGTGATGTTTTGCTTCATGATTCGTTTTCCTCTCCAGACAATTCCCCTGCATCCTTATTTTCCCCTTCTAGACACTTTTATAAACAAAGAAGGCAAATGCAAAGCCAAAAGAATTATAAACATAATGCATTATGTATTATATCAAATGCATTGCATTAAAACTTATGTTCAAAATAAGAAATTTGTAAGCAAAAATTTTTTGTAACTATTTCAGAGACTACTAATAATTTTCTGGTTCTTTTTAAATTGACTGCAGACGTTTCACGCTCATCACTTATTGTTTGCATTTGCTTTGCAAATATGTTCTTACAGTGTATTTAAATGTCTTGGTTTAATCTATTTTGTAACAATGCAGTTGGTTCTAATAGATACTTTTGAACATGTGAGAGAAGACACAAAAATTCTGTGTTTTCCTAAATTTGCATTCTCCTTCCTTAAAAATGTTACGCTACTGACAGTAACCAATCTCAATTAAACTCCTTTACGAGCTGATGAAATGTCCTTGATGTGGCCTCAGTGTATCAGAGAATAAGGCACATTTGATTTCACAGAGATGCTTTATATTTCTACTGCCAAAAACAAGAGCAAACCCAAGTGCTGGCTCTTCTCAAATCTGATTGCCATTTGCACTAAGACCTCTTCACTGAGCTTCCTAAAGTAACAGTAGTGCAAAAGCAAATTAGATCCCTTAAGCCAATGGCCTAGAAGCTGAACTAGTTAAGGGGCAGATGGGTATGGATAATTGGCTCCTTGGAACTTTTCTATTGTTGTTTCTTTGGATGTGTGAATAGTTATTGATTACAAGACATAAAACTTGTTATACAGTCCTTCCAAGGGCATTTTTGTAGTTTCTTCATGTTCGTCTGAATAGAAACAAAAATGAAAGTTGAAAACAGCCTCCCTTTTAAGACAAATGTGATAATCTAAGCTGTACAGGTTCAAGTAGAATGACTTAACATGACTTTTAAAAGTATCCAGTTGCCTGAAATATAATTAGATGCTTGAGTGTGTTTTTGAAAGTCTGTACTTGACAGAAGATCATTCAGACCACATGAAACGGCAATCACAAGTTCTAGTACCATCATCAGCAAAAACACTTCCACTCTGGATGATGACACTATGAACGGCGTTCCCGCTCTCGAAGGAGAGCATCTGGCATAAAGATGTCCCACCTGATTACGAATTCTCTTTCCATCGGGTTTGGTGGTGATGAATTAGAAGCTTATTTTCCATGTGCTCTGACCAAGAGCTTGGGCGAAACAAGAACATGCCCATAGGAAAATATTACCAACCAAAGAGTCTATATCCAGGTTGTTTATTTGCAGCTCTCAAAATATCACTAAAGAAGGGAAGTGTTGCTATCCACTTTTTCTAGATAAGAAAACTGGAGAGTTTTGCCACAGAATAGTAAGAAAGCAAGGCAAGTATTATACTTCCTTCATTTTTCTATTCAGGAGACAGAGTCCTTGCACTACTTTAAGCTACGTACCCTATTACTTCATTACAGCAGCAAACTATGGCTGCCGTTATAATTTTATTTTTTTCTGCTCAGAAATTACCTCACTGGAAAACTGCACAGTAACACTTCCAGAGGAATAAAACTTCTCAGCTCTTCCTGTGCCCTCGGCTTACATTGAGAGCTTCAGCAGCCTGTCAGGTGCTGTATATGCACACAGAAGTTGAGTAATTATGGTTCTGTTAAATAGAATTCTAAAGAGAGGTTCATCAAGGGTGTTTAGAAATTAACTAATCCACAAGATTGGCTTGTGAATCTGTTTACCATCCAAACATGAATAAAAATATTAAACAGATCTAGCAAATGCTAAACACTATTGTAAACACTGAAAGAAACAAGTAATGACATGAGCAGGTCTCAATATTCACAGGGAAAATCATCTTGTATTTACAGCCTTTCAGCTGAAAGGCGGTGCACAAAAGTTTCTGGACTAAGATGGCTATTTCCCTGCCCCATGTCCTCAGACCACTGAAACAACTCAGATGCTGCTTTCCCTGAGGCTCAGTAAAGAAGCAAAAACTAAAACATCCATTACTGTTCTCTGAAAGACATCTCTCATCTCAGCTTTGCCAGGCTCAACTTCTATTATTAATTTTCCTTCCACTGCTTTAACTCATCTCAACACAGAGGTGCAGAGAGATGACAACAACATTTGAATGTTTTCTCTCCATCTCTGGTTTAGCTCTTCTTTCTAGGAGAATGAGAATTGCTATTGTAGAACTTCAGTATTACTGCTATCCAAAGCAGATTCCTTCAAAACGTAGATGTTTAAGTGTTAGCACATTCCAATATGAAAAATGGATTGTGGCTGTGTTATCTTACCACCACCCTGAAGCTTTCCCCAAGACACTCCTCAGTTTCCAGCAGCATCTGCTAGTTAAGCACTGCCTCTGATCTGCCCTTCTCCTTCACACCCCTGGTGATGTTACTGCAAGAAAAAGGCCATTATGAGCCAATAAAGCACCAAGGAAAACCAAAAATCACCGAATTGTCTGTTTGTGGCAAGGCTGTTTCCTGGGATGGCGATGGTGGGCTGCAGGGGCAGCCCTCATGAGAAGAGAGAGGATCAGGGGCGGAAATGCAAGCAACTCTCCTGCCTAATCTGTCAGCCTTCAAAAGACAAGTACAATCAAATTTGGTATGTTAAGGATATCTAAGAGGGAAAGAAAACATGGTTACGACCAATTCCACAGGTTTCCAGATTTCCACAGACACCCACTCAAACCCAAGCTGTAAAACACTCTATCTATCAAAATGCCTCAGCTCATGAAGCCTCCTGAATCTCTTACCTTTAAAATCCTGCTCCTTTCTCACAGGTTCTGTCAAATGGGTCACTTTTCCTTTTTTTTTTCTTTAAAATAGGTAATTACCCTGTCACAGCCTGCAGTTACACTGTTGACCCTTCCCAACCCAAGCCAGCAGCTTTGAGCTGGGTTTCACTATTTGCAGACGGCATCACTGTTAGAAGCCCTGCATTTGGAGAAACGCTGTGGCTGACACAGAATATGCAAACTGCCCTTTTCCCTTAAAGAAACAGCTGAAAGTGCTCCTTTTCCCAGCAGGCACTGCCTGGGGAGACAGCACTCACTCTCACGTCAGGCTGGGGATGGCATTTGAGGTGCAGCCCAGACCACTCAGCCCCAGCTCCATCTGCTGCCAGGCCCACGGCATTCCCTAATGCCCTGGGCTTTGCTGTTGATCCTCAGCTACAGCAGCTCCTTGGGAGACACAGGACTGTAAAAGTCACTAGGACAGCCACCCGAGTCCTGCTGATGGGCTCACAAAATAAACCAACCCACCAACCAACAAAGAGGCCAGCCAAACACAAAAGCCAAACCCCAAGCCCTGCAATCCTAAGCACACTGCTCTGCTGGTGATACTATTTGGTGCTTGCAAAGAGATGAAAGAGCCACCCCTTCACTTGAGGTGTGGTGCTGCTCCTCCTCAGACACAGAAGAGGAAAACAGTTCTGTTTTCTCAGAGGATTTCTTCCTGTGACTGGTGGACCGCTTCAGCACAGAGTAAATGGATTTTTTTCTCTGGAACTACTCATTAATTTCAAGTTGGACTAAAGGATGCAAAGTCAGAAATTTGCCAGCAACACTGATAAAAGCATCAAGAGAAAATCTATAAGTCATAATTGTAAAACAGAGCAAGACCATATGTTTCATAGCGGGGCTAAAGGCTCATTAAAAAGTGCAGGGTTGGGGGAGAAAAATGTGGATGTGGTGATGAAAATGAATCTCTTTTTTTATCTTGGCTGTGTGAAAGAAGAGCTCATATGATGCATTTTGTGATCAAGACCTTTATTGCTAGAGGAAAGTAGAGAAAAGAGCTCAAATTAGTGCAAGAGGAGTTTAAAGGTAAGTGACTTTTTTAGAGTAAAATTTCTGAATCAACTTTGGAGTAGTAAATGGAAGATAGGAATCTCCTGCCCAGTGATGTGCACGAGATGAAGATATCTTAATCCCCCTTTTATCTACTCATAGTTTCCCCCTTTTCTCTTAATATTAAAGAAATTATGGAAAATGTCTTACGTAAAAATCACTACAACCAACCCCAGAGGGGCATGAGAATCACCTCAGGTGGAGAACGAAGCCAAAGTGAATCTCTCACAGTCACGTACAAAGACATCGAGCATGGCAACAGTGTGAGCAGAGAAAGCAGATATCCCCATTTCCCTCCTAAATGACCTGTATCCTCCAGTAATGACTCCTGTGTCAAGATCCATGAGGCAGAAAGTGGCAAGGGAAGAAAATAACCCTTTTCTGGACAGCAACTCTTTTTAAGCATCAACTAGACTTACTCAATCCTATCAAAGCTGAAACTCTTTTAGGCATGAAGAGAAGCAGTCTTCTATGTGCTTGTGGAAAATAGATAAAAAAAGTATGACAGCATTAAAAGAGCGAGGCTGAAGCTGTTTGAAAGTGTTTAGGGTTGAAATTGGGATTTATTAGTGTTTTTATCTGAAGTTTTAGTGGGTTTGAAATATGCGATGTGTTTTAAAGTGTACTGACTCCAGCTTCCAAGTGCTGGTCCAGAGGTCATCCAAACTTTTAGAGATTAGTGTTTCTATCAAGCTTCTTTGATTCTAAAGTTTGTTACTTGAGCCCTAGATAATATTCTCGTAAAGTAACTATAAAAGTAAGAACACAAATCCTACTTTCAAACAGCAAATAGCTGAATTCTACTGACAAAGGCATGCTCAGTCCCTGGGACAGCACTGGGAGAGAGAGACAGACATTTAGTTATTCTACTCCTGCTTTCAAAATATGTCCTACACCAGACAGGTGCTGCAAAAGGCACTGATTTTTCAATTATTTCCACTCATTCAGCTGCTATACCCACATCGTACTGTGGATATATTTCTATCTCATTGCACCTGGAGGAAATATCAGCCCATGAGCTGGAATCGCTCCCCCTGCACCCACACTGCTTCCCAGACCCAGAAGCAGCACAGCTGGTGCTAGACTACCTCCAAGTAGGATAGACATGTCTTTATCTCATTTTTAAAATCAGTTTAATTATTAAGTATCAGAGAAAAATAAGTTTAATTATTGGGTAAAAATACATTTCTCTCAAAATTAAGGGGAAGAAAGAAGGGTGGGAATGAACAAGGCCATGTTTCTGCAGTTATACTCAGTGATGACACAAAGTTGCTTTCCCTGACTGCTCTGAGGATTTTTCCTACCTCTATCTACATAGTAATTCCTGATTCTGGATGGGAAAGGACACTGGAGGAAATTGGAAGTGCCCATGTAAGGAAAAAAGTTAATTCTTCTTGTGTAGGTGTGAGGATGTTGGAAATGGTAAAGGCAATTTCAGGCCATTTATTATTTTGCAAGATCAATTTTGGGAGGTTGGGTAGACACTCCTGAGACTTGCCCTTTAGAATGGTACATATACTTTCTTTAGGATGGTATAGGGGTTTGGACCAAAGAACAACAACAAACCTTCCCTTAATGAAACAAACAAAAAAAAACCCAACTACAGGAAAAAAATATTATGCAGCTTTTAGCTATACCGTATGACCAAAAAACCCACAAACCTTTTACATAATGACATTCAAACCCAACGAGACGCAACTAAACAAACAAAACTATCTTGGCGCTCCCAGGTGGAGGGCTCATTGCACAGGCCCCAGAACTCCAAAGTCAGTTGAGATAATAAAGTTAGTTAACATCTTGTACAAAAAAAATTAGAAGAAACTTTTCAAACCAACATTCCATTTTGTTAGCAATGCTCTTCAAGAGAAATCACTATTCCTGGTGTCCCTGCCGAGTACAGTCAATCTCTTCACTTTACAGTTTATTAATAATTTCCAAGTTTCTGCCAAGATAAGTAAATTTCTCTTGTATTTTAGGTTTAAATTTGTTTGTTTTTTCTCAAGAGTTCTTTCATAGGCAAGATTTGGAGAGAAAGCAGCTGTCAGTTATGTTTTAGAGTGTGGTTTTGGCAGAGACATTTATTTTCTGAGCATTGAAGTCAAATCTGTATAAGAACTGATAGGCCACGGTCAAACCACAGTAATCTTTGGAAAGTAAATAATGAATCTTTTCAAGTATTTTGTCAGGAATTGAACTTTTCCAGATGAAGGGCCATGGAGAAACAGTACACAGAGGGGGGTGCATAAAGGTAAGTATTTACGTACACATGTATCCAAATGTGTGTGTATATATATGCGTTAAGAACTGGGAAAAAAATGTGGCTTTTGCTTCTAACATCATAGTCTGAAGCAACCTTGATGAATAGGCTTTATTCTATTATACCCTCATTTCTACAGGAAATAGGGGAAAAGTGGTTGGGGTGCAGCTTTCAGGAAAGCACTTACATTTTAAAAACCTCAGTGCATTTCCTTCTCAAGAGAGAAGTAAGTGTTAGAAATTTTGGAACAAACAGATCAAAAGATCCACAGCTTAAAGTATTTTATTTAGTGAAGTGATTGATGAAAGCCAAGGATGGTGCTTTAAATGCAGATATGAATTAAATCTTCCAAATTTACAGATCCTAAATACCTGTACTCTAGTCGAACAGAAGCCATAGTGACAAATCAGTGGATGGGCAGCTCTGTCCCTCCAGCCCCAGATTCCTTGGGAATGACGTTAACGCATTATTGATAATTCTGCCCTCTTCCCAGAAGAGCCCCAGAAAACAATGCTGTTTACCAACGAGAGCAGCAAAGAGAAATGCATGGGAGATGAGCTCCTATCCATCCATTCCTGCCTGGGGCTATGCTTCCATGCAATTTATTAGTCTCCTTGCAAACTGTCATGTTGGAATGCTGCCTTCCTGAGGACAAATATGATGAATAGGGTCCCAAACCTCTGTTACCAGATGTAAAGTTTAAATTTCGTCTCTTCCTAACCCTCAAAAGCAAAAGTATCATTTTTCCCAACGCAGGTTTGTTAATTTAAATATCCAGATGGAGAAAATACTAGCAACTTTTCTGTTTTCCTTTACGACCAACATATAGCAGATCCCAGCTGGGGGAATGGAGAAAAATAGGAAAATATCCTGGCAGTTAGTCAAGTCTAGAAAGTGAGAGAATAACATTGACCCAACTTTAGGTGAGCGATCACTATTCTCAAGGCACAAGAAATATGCATTTACAAGGGTAAAATGCAAATTAAGTAACAAAGATGTTTTCACATGAGAAGTGAGCTTGTTGCTTCCCTTTCCACCATGCCTGTTATGTACAGTAAACATGAACAAATTTTCATCTTTAACTTTTGCTCCCGAGAACTCACGGAAAATACGCCTTCTACAATTCTCAACGTGTTTTACAAAATAGTCAGAGGTGCTCATAATGGTATTGAAATCAACAATGTGATATTGTGTTCTGATTTTTGAGGATACTTGAGGACTTTGGGTACTGAAATGTTATGCACATTCTCAATATGTTCACCTACCATCCCTGTCTGAAGATAGTTACTGTCAAGGATCACAGATTTGCATTTGTCCTTTTATTGTCCTGTGGTTCTCAAATTATCTAGCCCTAGAAACAATGGTCTTTAAAGAGCTCCCCACACTGCCATGTGGTTTCTACAGCCCTCTGAACACTGACAGAGGTACTGCCTTTTAAAAAGGTGGATTTATTTAAAAAGCCAAGTTTTGTTTAATATTTGTCTAAAGAGTGTTATGAAGTCTTGGTTTGCCTTTCAAGGACAGAAAGAGTAATGGGTGGTAGAAGCTCTCCTCTAAAAAGGGGTGCACTGACATCAAAGGAAGCATGTAAGAGCAATACCACCCGAGCGGAAGACGAAACCACACCTGGCCACTAATGTCATTTTGCTTGCGCTTCCTGGAATTATTCTATTCACATGCAAAATGCAGGTCAAGGTGGAAAAGCTGAGATTTGTGTTTGCAGGTTATTTAAAATCCACTCAACACGAGTGCAGTTACAGCACATGGAGAGTATATTGCATAAACTACACATTTTGAGATCCATGTTTAAATACCTTCTTAGAGGAAAATGAAAGAGTTAGATACTCTTTCAGAAAATAAAAAAATGTAGATTTTAAAAGGAACAGCTTAATTATTGTGATTAAAAAAATTATGTGGTTCTTGACAGTAGTGAATACCGTAAAAGAATATTTAAGTGTATTTGTACTTATGAAAACAAGGCAGGGATATTATTTCAAGATTATTTACATTACAAAATCCAGCAGCACTTTCCTTCCACTAAAGAGGGAAATAGAGAGCCTTAATGTTCTGCTGCTAGTTTATCTAAGTGTACTCCACTTATCCATGCACCGCCACTCAACTCTGTGTTCAAGCCATTAAGAGCAAGCATCTGCTACATTTCTCAGCTTAAAAGCTAGCCTAATAATTCAAATTAAGTCATGTGTGTATTTCTCTGTAGATTCACATACATAAAGGAGTACTACTTCTGGATATCACACTGCAAGTAACATTCATGAATTATAAAGAGATGCTAAAATCAGCATTTTAACAATGGAAACAAAAATAATTTTCTGCTCAGAATTTGTTTCATCCATCCAAAAATCTTATTAAAGATTATACATGCAAATTCCACAATTTTTAAAAATTTCTTCTTCAGGCAACTGTTTTTTCCTTAATTATTAGGGCTGCAGAACCAAATCTGTTCCTACTGCATTATTTCCGTGGAAATATGTAATAATTTGTTCTCCATTTTCAGCCTTTTATGCATATTTGGAGAATGATGTAAAGGAAGGTGACACAGACCTTGTTTTTAAAAGGAAATCAGGGCCTAGACTATGCATCACTGAAGGAGTGGCAGGTTACAGTTTTTACTCTATAGTCAGAAATACTGAGGGGGACACAAAGAAATTTAAGTTGTCTGCCTTTCTCCCTCCTTTTCTTTTCCATTGAGGCCCAAACTAATATATTTCATTAACTAGGAGCCTGGAAGGAAAAAAAGCAAACACATCAGAAACAGCAGCAAAGAGGATACCATACAACCTTTTAAGAATGTAATTCCCTCCACTACTTACTGAAAACATAGTAGTCCTGCTGCCAAACTCCCTGGCTCTACTCTCATTCAAACTTGTGTTATTTTAGTGTTAATCTTTCATTCATAATCTGACTTAAAACACTAGAAACTAACCAATACAGAACTCCGACAGAGAAAACAATCTTCTAAGAAAAACCTAACAAAGAGAGAAGTTCAGTATAGGGAAAAAAAGAAAAAAAAGGAGAGGGAATAATCGAGGGTAAGGCTTTTTCAGATAGTGTAGCCATCAAATATTGGATGCAACAAAAAATAGTGTAGTGCAGATCAACAGTTTGCTATGAAAATTGATCACAGATGAAAGAATCATCAATAATGCAGCTATATTGCAATTCTCAGTATGTAATTCCTTATAGTTTTTTTGGGTTTTTTTATCAATGTCGAAGGGAACACACCAACTTTCATTTCCTCTCAACATTTTCCCCTTCTAAGGAGTAACATCAATAGTTAAAATGCTGACTTTTGGCACAAATAACATCACACTTCAGGATTCTTCCCTCAGCCTGACACCCAGAGCCTGCTGAATGCTTGTGGTGCACACTATTCCAACACAAACTCTTACAGGGTGTCCCAGGAAAAGAAAAGGCTGTGAGTAATCCAGGAGCACAAGGGCAGGCACTGATGCCAAAGCTTCTCTTGTTGCTTTTAAAAGCTTGTTCCTGTCCTGGACCTCACACTGCATCTTCTACCTCCTAATTTCCTGCTGATTCTGCCAGAGATTTGGTTAATTCTCCCAACCTATACAATGTACATTGTATTCTTCTGTTCTCACTGACTGCGCAATAAGCGACCTTGAAGAGATTCTCTTTAAGACAAATTTTCTTCACCTCCTTTTTAAATTTTTTTTGTACTTCTGAGGTAACTGATAGGCAAATTGCACAGAGCACATTTAGAGATCCTTCAATACAGGTGATAATGTGAATAACTGTTTTAATACCAGAAGCAATAAAATGGGTCAAGAAAGATGGTCCTGACTTCATAAGGCCTTCTAAGCGAGTGAAAACTATTCAAGGAAGGAAAAAAATAAACCCACAGCTGAAGTCACAGGTCTTTATCTAGTGCTAGCCAGATCAAAGCAAAGTATAGGCAAAAATAGCCGCTTGAAAGGGTTTGATCCAAGCTCCTGGATGGAATCTTTTCAGTGGCCATTATCAGCACTTTCTGACCTGCCTTCTTGGATGAATGGAGCAACGCTGCATTTAAATACAGTTTTAGTGTATCGGTTATTGAAAAATATAATCTTACCCAGTCTCAGAACAGCACCAACTTACTTTACAGGGCGACATTGTAAACTATATGAATATTATTTATTCACAGTTTTTCTGCTATAGTTTATGCGATGTGCTGTCAGATGCCTTCCAGATTTTGAATATATGCTGTCTACCATGCCAACTGTTAGGTCTGTGACACTTCAAAAGAGCTAAGGCTTCTCACAATTGCATCAGCCTCTAGCCCAGTGATCAAATCTTAATTGCAGATTTGCAATGCCTAGATATCTAAATCCAGGAATTTTTTGCTGTTGTTGTTTTTTTGTTTTCCTTTTATGTTGAAAGACTCTGGTCTTTTTAAGTCTCAAGGGAAAATATTTCTGACTTTTTAAAAATTCCCTATATTTCATGCCAAAATCTGACCATATAACTGAATACAGCTGATCTTATGTGAAGGTCCAATTAGCAGGGAGAAGTGCTTGCAGACATGTCACACAGTATCTGTTCGTAAAGCACTTCACTTGGAGCAATTTTGCTTTTCATGGGTTAAAGCTTTATTGTAAAGTTGTGGGGGAAAAAAGTAAATTATGACGTTTAGATTAATTACAAAGCAAACAACTTGATCAATACTGTGGCAAAGATCTGTCATCCACCCCGTTACAAATTCAAATTTACACTAGGCTTAACTGTATTTTGCTTTGGTTTTTCTTTCCTGGTTTTCATGCCAGTAAATTCACTGGCACTACTGGGACTTCAGGAGAAGCAGAACCAGTCCTCTGGATGGGTAGTTGTTTGCTCAACAGGAAAAGAGTCCAGTTCCACACACCGGACACTTGTCATTTCTAATTTCTGCACCAGAAAATTATTGCTTCCCTCACCCTCACTCACCTACAGAGCACAGCTGCTACCACACTCATCCTTTTCATTCGGATAACACACGACCAAAGGTTTTGTATCTAGTGAGCATAGATCTCTCTCACTGTTGCTGTCTGGAAATTTTTACCAAGATCTTAAAATCCAAGAACTGTTATATTCCAACAGCTACTTATTTCCTGTTAGCAGTAAATTTGTGCTTACTTTTGAATGCTTCTGGCAGCAGTTTTGTTTTGCGAAGCCAGGAGCTCTGCCTCAGCAGTATCACCACACTTAGCAACTTCTGCAGAACCACAAATAACTTGGTCTGGTTTTGCTCTTCAGCACAGATTTTACAGAGAGACCATTTGGACATGCTGCAGCACGTGATTTCTGGCAGACAGAAAGCAAAGCAAAGCCACCCTGCCTGTCGGTATTTGAACATGCACCGTGTCAAAACTCCAACTCTGTATACCGGAATATGCCATAAAAGAACCTTATTGGGATGATCTGATCTCCTTCTATCTCTAAGACCAGGAGATCAATTGTTTAAAAGGCATGCCATGCACACCGTGGTTGAACAGCGCCCAGAGAGCAAGAACAGTACAGTATTTCAGAGTGATAAATGGTATCCACCCCCACCCGCCCAAAGAAGTTTGAGAACATACAGATAAAAAGTGATTAATTTCAGAAAGCTGCACATTTATAAATGCTAAACTGTGCTGCCAATAGAGTTTCAGCTCAGCTTGAGACTAAGGTAAAATATATGTTACTTAATATATATTTATTAAAATAAGTTCCATGTAAATATCTAGGCAACTTTTTTATTATGCTGTAATGTAAGCTGATCAGAGTATTATATACTGACATAAATAGTTTCAAGTTACTTCTATTTCATGTTGCACAGTACAATAGCTTATTGATAGCAGTGTTGGGATTCAGCAAGGAAGTAAAAGGCTTTCAAAAAGCAAATACCATTTAGCAGGCTTCTTCTAAGTAGTTCTGAGACACCTTTTGTAGACTGGAAAAAGAGGTTATTTTCCACACGTGTCTTTTGGCAAAACACAGGATATAATCAATCCCTCATCCCCTTGTTAAACCATCTGAACATAGGGAGGCTTCAGACACAAATGCCATCTGGCTGGTTTTTGTTTCACCGAAGGGTAAGCAGTATGTTGCCTTTTCTTGGCATTTTTGGCAAGTCCTACTTTCTCCGTTAACAAGTCAAAATAGAAGGTGCAATTCCAAACGAGACCACGGCAACAAATATTGGTCATTTGGGATCTGATGTGAGCAGACCAACACACACTTAAGTTATGGAAACTTTTCCTTGAACTGAAGAAATCTTCCCTCGAGACAGTGTACAAGATGAATCAAAGTTTGGGAGCATCTTTAGTGCAGCTAGTTCAGTTCCCAAGCATGCACATGAGAGCTGCCAAGATTTATACCTTACAATAACACTTCTGTTAGAAGACGTTATTCTCTCTTCTTATAATTTGTATTAAAGTATTTTTTAACTACTCATTATTTAGAGCTGCATCATGGTTAGAAATTGATTTCTACTTCGAATAATTAAGACCATGCATGACCTTTACTTGCTCCATCACAATTCTCCAATGTATCTCTAAGGAATCATTGCAATTTGCTTTGAAAATTGCAGATCCCATGATGGTTGTTTATATTTTTCATCCATATTCTAATTAATTTCCCTTGTTAAGAGGGTGTGTTTTTTAACTTAAACCACATTTTTTAGGACAGAAATGTCTTGCTGTACGAAGCTATCCGCAAAGTTAGGTTATTTCTAATCATAAAACGCATGTGTATTACCAGCTCAGTACAATACTTTGCATAGCCTATTTTTGCACAGTTTTACAGATATAATTTTCTTTTGAGTACGTTTTCTTCTCACTATTTGTGCTTCTATGTAAGATTATTCTGGAAAAGGTGCTGACCATTTAGCACAAAGTCTTAGTCTCCTTTACATCCTTCCCTAGTTTTTTAATCTCTCATGGTTCATGCATACAAACTTTCATGGTATTACTGAAGTCAGTAGATAGCTTGTGCCTCTAGAGACATATAATTTGTATATCCACTTCCTAGTCTTGGGAAAAAACAAAGCAAAACAAAAACCAAACAAACAACCCCCCCCCAAAAAAAAACCCCCAAAAAAACNAAAAAAAAACCCAAAACAAACAAAAAAAACCCCCATATCCACAACATTCTGATGGAGAAGGCTTTGAATCATATAACCTCAGCTGAAAGAAGTAAGTGTGAGTTAATAAAAACAACTGGATTAGGGATAATGCTTGACTGCTTCCTGAAGAACTTAGGACATAATGTAAGAAGGCAATAAGGAGAAAGAAAAGCAGCCTGGTTGGAGTCTAAGATAAACACAGCATCAAGAATAATCCAGAAGCCATACTGTAGAATTAGTAATGGTAGTGATGGTGAAATCCACATACAAATATATATATATACACCTCTGTGTGTGTGCGCGTCCATGAGAGAGAGAGAGAGAAATAGCACATAAAAAATGGTGATTGACCTGGGATTTTTACCAACTATAGCATAGGTCAGATGAGATTTTGTAAGTCTACTCTTGGTGTCAGAGTAAGTTCAGTTCAGGACTTAGTTCCGTAAGCGGAATTTGTTCACCGCACAGAGATCAGGAAGTGAAAGCAAAACAATCAATCATCTTCCTGCAGTACGTCATATCAACTTGATCTGAATTTAGCCCTGATCTGAATAATTGGAAAAATTCTTACTCAAATCCAAGTTCAGATACAGAGAGAGTACATGAAATGTCACGTACTAAACTTAACATAGAAAAACTCACAAAATTTCACATGAGAGGGCAAAAAAACTCAATCTTCCTTTTTGTGATCAGTGACTACAACTTCAGGGGCTGTGCCTTAACAAGATCTAAAAGAAAAACAGGTAAGGGCCTCATTACTCATTCCTGCTGCTGATCTCCTGTTTTGTTGGTGCCCCGTAGTTCCTGCCATTTAACCCTTTACACAGGTTTGTAACATCAGCTGGCGCTTGCTTGCAGACCACATGCTGACAAACCAACCCAAAAGGATTACCCGGCCTCCCCAACATTTCCTGAGCGAAGAAGCAAAGCAAATAAGCAAACAAACAAAAAAAAAGCAAACAAACAAAATCAAAAAACCCCCAAGACAACTAACCAAACAAAAAAACCCCAACGAAAACAAACCAAAAGCAAAAAAAAACCAAGGACACAATAAAATGAAAAAACGCTACCAAAAAAACCCCACCACAAACCATGAAGGACCACAAATTCCTTTCCAATAGAGAAAAAAAAAAAAATTTTCTTCAGCAGCAAGGCAAATTTTGTCCAGAAAACGGGAAAAAACCCCAGATCTGATGTCCCTTGTCACTCTGTTAGCTGATAACAGAAGAAGCTGCCAATAAGCAAAGAAACAGGAAGACAGAACTAGGGTAACTCATCCTGTGTTTACTTCTGCTCTCCAAACCCAAGCATTTGTGATTCTTTTTCTTAAACTAGGGGTGGGGTTGGGGTAAAACAATTTACTCTCTTAAAACTGCAGCTCCCTTACAGCTCTCCATTCCACAGCCTCATTGAGAATTGCTGCTCTTTTGGAGCCAACTGCTGACAGTGACCCACTGAAGGCCCTTAGTACAGTCTTAGTCTTCAAATGAAGGCAAAAAAAGAGAAAATTTTAAAATGTCATCTTATCTGTGTGAACATTTGTTTAATAGATGGGCTTATTTTGGATGCCACTTCATATCCAATGAAAAAGGTTTTATTTTCTCCTTTTAGGGCACTTCTTTCTCAATTTTTTTCTTTTAACTGCCATGCTAAAACTAAGGCAAACTAACAAGTCAGTCTTTTCTTGAACTCTTCATGATTATTACATGCTATCAGAGCAGAAAAGTATCTGTTCTGTCACATTTCAGGATTTAGATTGATTGACAAATCATCACAGCCTGCTGCAGTACATCTTTTTTAATGAAGTAAGTTAGAAGTAAAATGTTTCATCTGAAGTAAAATTAAAGCACTTCAGAGAATACCATTTGACTCTGCTCCTTGCAAATATTAAAAGCCAAGCACATACTTTTATGACAATGATTGATTAATGAGGGTTTAATTTAGGATAAATCTCATTTTATACAAATCATCTAAAACTATTTTCCAGACAGATATTCTACAAATATATGATGCTAGTCAATTAATGAAATTATATTTGTGTTAGGCTGACAGAAAGTCTTTATATATCTCAAGTTCTACTAGAAGAGAGGCTCACATTCCCAATAATTCTTTGCAATAAAATGTTATTTTATTTGACTACATTCAGTACTTTACAGACTCTAGAGTATTTCCTTAGTGATTAAGTTAGACCAATAAATTTGAAATAACTTAAATCATGCATTTCTATCCAGCATTACAACGTCACACTTAAAATTTTACAAGCTTGTGTGTAAAAAATTCACTAGGGTTTGGGGGGAGCTTAGCTAATACCGATTACTGATATTGTCTGGGCTTATGTCTTTAATCTCTCTCATTTAAGTTAGCAGCCAACTTACACTAAGCAGCAACTGCTCTTGATTTTATGACCCACACTTAAAATACAAATTTTTTAAGAAGTCAGTTGTCTTGGTCCAGAAGAAATGAGAATGTTTTCTCCAGAGACAATGGACGAATATTTGGGTGGTTTTCTTTAATTTGTGTATAAGTGCACACATATGCATCTCCATCCACGGTTGTATTCAAACACCGAGTGAGGACCAGGTCATACAATTGGAATTATTCTTCTTTTGAAGCACCTAAAACTGATTTATAAGTACCAAACAAAGTGCCCACAGACTCAGAACGTCTGGTCAGATTAACTGATGTAAATTACTCCAAGTCAATAGAAAAAAGGTAAGCATTTAGATTTTATATACCACACTTCTAAAGATACCTTAAAATGGGTGAATTACATATGAGTATGGGTTTGGTATTATAAGAGGAAGTGCTCAGTGTAAACATTTATTTTTGGTATAACCTTGCTTTTGTTGACCTCCAAGACGTTTAAAGTGAAATATCCAGCTCAACACAGAAAGCATAAGCATTTAACAATTCTAATTTTTTAAAAAAAAAAAAATTGAAAAGTGCTAGAGAATTTTTTTCCATAAGCATATACAGACACACAAGTAACAGACAAAAAGGAATAAAGAGAATCTTAATCTATTCATAAATTTTCTGCTTTACAGATCAAGAGGAAGAACTGTCTACCAAGATTATAAAGAAAGAAAATCAAGGATCTTAAAATGCATATGAGGAGAACTGCAACTCATTAGATAATGAACATGTCTTCAAGTGACAAAAATGACAATGAGCCCATTAGTAATGCTATTTCCAGGATTAATAATGAAGATGGTGATCGCGAATGCAGTGTATAAGAAATATTTCCATTCTAGATGGAAGAAAATAGTGTAAACAATAAGTACATGCAAGTTAATGAGAAAAAAAAAGGAAAATTTTAGAACAGAACATGGTATTATTAGAGCTGAAATTGGAAACTACAGAAATCAAATTAGATAAACCATGAAAGATATGAACCTATCTTTCCTTATCACAGTTTGAATATTTTAATGATTTTGCAAGTTGTTTATACACTTTTAGATAAGTCACAATCTTGTAGTTTCCATCTTACACAGTGTACCAACAACATTATTCCTTACACTCTAAGTCTCACAACATTTTTCACCTGTTTAGCTTCAGCACTTGTACAAAGTTGTTCTCAATGGAATGAGGTATGAAACAGAATTTTTACTTCAGTCACTACTGATAAATATTATCTGGACAAAACAGTTGATATTTCCTGACCAGTTCAAAACTGCACTCACAGTAAATAACTTCATCTTTACGTATTTATTCTCATTAGTAACTGCTCATTGCATGTGGAATTTAGATCTCATTCTCTAGGCATTTGATGGAAAATTTCAAGGGTGCTAGCCATTAAATAGTCTTAACAGCATTTCATGTCTCATAGTCCAAATGACTGAGTCCCCCACCCAGCACTCACCATTAAACCATCTTTCAAGTGAAATTTCAATCAGCTGCTCTACACTCGTTAAGTGATCAAACAGTAAAAAACTGAATTTATTTAAATATTTGGTAAATCAAAATGCTGTTTTTGTCAGAGTTACATTCCAACCAACAACATGCATCTGCTGTGCTAAAACATAATTGGCATTCACTAATAAAAACTTGGTATGGCAATCTGCCACAGGAGTTAAAGAAAACAAAGAAATCATTAACTCTTTGGGGATTATTTTTATGCTCGTTTGTGAAATCTGAGGGGGGAAAAAAAAGCTGATTTGATGCTCAGTGTTCAAAAATGGTATCCTTTTTTTTAGAGGTAGCACAACAGGGCAAATACATTCTCAAAGAAAACATTTCCTGGATGGTGCTTGCATCTCTCCTTGCAGAAGGAACAAAGAAGGAGCTACCTGAGTGCATTCTGTAGTGGGAATAGTGCGAAGGAAATTCTGTCTAGGAGCAGTAAATTGCAAAGCACATTGGGACTAGGAGTATTCAGGGCCAGAAGAATGCAGACTGCAGTATTACATAAATTCAGTCAGGAATTTTTTACATTTTAGGACTTTAGGAAGGAGAGATACAGCTGCTGATGTCAATGTCTTTAACAGCAGTGAGGGTACACTGCAATAAGCTGGAGAAGAATTTCAGTCTGGTTTTTGTTTCCAGCATTAAAAAAAAAAAATTTACAAAATGCCTTATCTTTTGTTCTCATCACACTTGTTAGAGACCAGACAGTTTGTCCCTGCTGTAGCTGTCCATGGAAGCTAGAAGCTATCTGTTCATACACAGCCAAAATCTGTTCCCCAGTTTGGGCACAGCTCTCCACAGCTTCATGCTGGAAAACTGAAGTCCATCCTGTGAAATGCATTCTCTTGCAAGGCATAATTCAGATGATTAGGCCTTTATTCATCAGGCAGGACTATTAAGTTAAAGCACACTCAGTTCTGCACTAAGTTCCTGTCTCTTACCCTTCTAACTGGAAAAATATACAACGGACCAGTTACAAGGTAGGAGCCAACCCCATCCTCCCAAGCACTGGGAACTTCTCATTATTAGGTTGCACTGCAGTTAAAGCCTATCTGGCCAGCTCATTTTCTTAAGATGGACAAGAGCTCAAGGCTTAGAATATGAAATTCACTTTAGATTTTTTTTAAAAGGCTTATTAGTGCAACAGAAAGCAGCAGATTAATGTTACTGTGTGTATGTACATCCACATATAATCCAACTTTACCACCTCATAAAAGACATATTTACTAATTAAAAAGGACTGTGTGCATTAAATATGCATGCACTGATCTAAAACGTGGACTATCTGATGCATGATGGCTCCAAGAATTTATGACAAGTTTCATTCAGACTGAATCTGGCAGCCGGGCCTTACTCAGCCCCGACACATTCACAGGAGACAACTGGGGGGCTTCCTGCTCCTCCATGAAAAACAAACAAATATGTGACAGTGAGTCAAGTCAGCTGATGTTCGTATCTAGGAATGCCTTCAGCAATGCATTATTCATTGAACTATGCACTGAATTTATTGGAATAACCTTTGTAACAGTTCATTTAAATTGACTTTCTGTTTCTTACACAAATTGCGTGATACCATAAAGCACTTGCGATGCTGTGAGATACCTCATGTGCTGCGTTCTGCACAGGGAAATAATTGACACAGTAAATCCATCTAGAGACACATTTGAGTGTTACAGTCCAAATAATTGTAATGAAACTCTCTCAAATCAACAACAGGATGTTAAAGCAGAATCAATTAACATTCAATATGAGGCTGTAAGATTTATCCTGGAAAAACACTGTTTACAAGCCTTTTTAATATTTTCCATGGAATAGGTATATGAATCAGCACAACTTTCTCCACAGAAACAGAAAGTAAAAAGAGGCCTTGTGTCAAGCAAAGAGTGATTTTTACTTTTACGGCTTCTTGGTGCCATTCATAAGACACAATTTCTGAAATATCATGGTAGATGTAAGATTTTGTTTCCTGTCATTATTTGTTAGTTGGAACTGTACCATTAGTGCCTCGCCCTGAAGTCTCCTTAATTTTCTTATGCACTTCTACCAACAATAAAGTGTCTGTAGGCCCCTGGGTGACCCTTGATGACAAACTTCTGCAGTCCTTTCAGCCATTAAGTCTTTTTCCAGAACAGAGAGCAGAAATTGAAAAGCCATTGTACTTCCAGTGGATTAAGAGAAATAAAAGAGCTTCCAAGACTTACAGAACAGATGCAGAAGGAGAAAGAAGTAAGTATTAGTTAAAGGGGCAAGAAAGAGTTCTATTCCTGGAAGACAGAAATTCTTTGATTCCTCAGCTTCTCATTTCCAAACTATGGGGAAAAACTCTGTTTAATCCAGTCTCTCTCCTGCATAATTTGCAACATGCATTTTTTTCCTTCTCTTCCCTCGCACCTCACATTCACACAGCACTTTTACTCCTTTTATATGAAATGTGAGTATTTCAATGCATTTGCCACCACTTTGTGGTTAAGGACCCACAATCTCACGAGTGGGTGCCAAAAAGTAATGAAATGCCCACTTCCATTTAGTCACCTTGCATTTGAAGCAGGTCAGTGTCCTTTCTGAAACATCTAAGTTTTTGAAGGATTTCAGTGCGATTTATATGCACAATATAGAGGTATCATTTAAATGGCATTCAGCCATTTTCAATTATGCGCACATTTAAGATGAGGTTATTGTGCATTAGTCACATAAAATTTCATTATTACAGAAGTATCTAAAACCACACGTCCTAGCATAGTCATACTGAGCATCTTTCCTCTATTCTCATCCTTCTCACAAAAACAATGACGGAGTTTATTTCTTTGTCTGCTATCTGTTCTTCCATGTCTGTTACTTTTGAATATTCAGTTGTCAATTTGAATATATTCTCTTAAGCTTCCTAATAATTGATATTTCTAGAAATAACTGAGCATTTATAATTATTTCAAATTACTGTTAGTTAGGCAAACAGTACTGTTAATTTGAACTGTTCCATACTAGTTGGCAAAATACACAGTAATAAACATTAATTTTCAAATATTTGTATTTAAAATATTGTGTGATTGAACTTGATAATCAAGTATCTACTGAGATATTTTTTATTTTCCTCTTCACTCAGGTCATTTTTTAATGAAGTTCAGTCATTTGCAGATTATAATTTCTCCAGCATCTCTTTGTCTAGGTAGCAGTACATATAAATGTAAAGCCATACCCAACAAATCGGCAGACACAATGAGCAGGTGTGTCACATTAGCAAAAAGGAAGAGGTATCACTTAGAAATTCACACCTTTGTGTAAGCAATTCCATCTTGTTAGTAAAGACGTGAAACAAACGAACAAAGAAAATCACCCTAAAAAAATATCTGTAAAAAAAAAGAAAATCTTAGCATGATGCAAAATTTAAGGTTATTAAAAGAACGATCATACAGTTTCTTCCAAAAATACACCAGCAATGTTTTTGCAAGTTCAAGCAAAACTAACCTACTGCAAGAGCAAGGAATACTGTAAAGACTACTTAAAAACAGAGAATATACTGCAGTAGGCAAGATACAAGAAATTACAATGATCCACTACCTCCATTATCCTCACAAAATGAGTAATGCTTCAGACACTTAACAAAAAGATTCAGAGCACTCATCTTCAGCAGGTTGCTTTATTCCAAACAGAATCCTGTTAGCCAAAAACAGCAGAGGTAAGGAAGCGAATATTCCCTGAAATGTCAGCATCAGAAACCATGCACTAAGTGCCACACCTGCTGCAGAGTTACACCTCTGAAAATAGTGCTGAGTTTGGATCCTTCTCAATGCTTAACATACAAGGTGTACTACAGCAAAGCAACTTTCTTGTCTTCTTTCCAGAAATGCAAATTACCGGAAATAGCCTTTTCCAGAGCAACACAGTGAGCTGCATTAAAAGGCTTGTTGGTGATGTATTTCATGTTGGAACACGTCACTACGTTCCAGCCCTTGAGAGAGCGCATACTGTGATTTGACAATTTTATTCTGCGGCTCTGTAGGAAGCAGATCCTCGAGCAGCTCAGGAGCTTTTGGGCTACACAACAACCGGAGTGTGAATAGGTTAAAAGCATCGCAGTAACCACCGTCACATCTACTGAGGCATAACTAACGCACGAATTACTTCAGATGACAAAGCCCCTGTTAAAGTAGAACTTGTAACCTTTTGCTTTCTTTGAAATAAAAGACTTAAGGATACTTACCTGCTTTCCTGTCACACATGGGCTATGCTAATAAATGTCAGCCCGCTCACGGGGTCTGTACTTTTAGTCAATTGCTCTAATTTTCACCAACATGTTAAAAATGAAGTTTCACAAAGCCAAATAGAATGGTGTGTGATGCAATCCTGTTCTGAAATTTCCTCCTAACCACTGTCAGGTTCTACAAAATGTGTTCCCAATTAGAAATTTTCAAAAGCTTCTCTTTTGGCAAATGATTTTCTGGTAACAAATTTACAAGACCTGAAAGAACATTGATAAAATGGAATAGAGTTCCCTTACTGTTCCTTACAAGTCCTTCTCAAGATTAATCCACTCCAGGAATTTCACCATGCAAAACAGTAAATGTGTATACAGTCTGGAATGTATTTTCAGTTTGGGGGGGAAAAAATGGGGGGGAACAAAAAAGAAATCCCTTGCAAACTTAACACAGGATTACTTCAATCATCTAAAGTCTCTGCATAAATAACTTTCTCCCTACTTTTTTTTGTTGCAGTTCTAATGGGTTCTTTTGCTTCACTAACACCATCCTAAAGGAGCTCTTCTACCATGCTTTTCAAGTGTCCTTTCCTATCAAAATTATTTTAAATCTTCACCCCTACTTGAAGTGTGTCTTGTTTCTTTTGAAGAATCAATTTATTCTAACTCATTTTGAACAAAGAACTGCTTGTTTCCAATGATGCATCCTCTACCTTGCAGTTTCTCTTCCTTTCCACAATTCTGTAAGTATAGACTCTGCCTTGGGAATATGAATCCCAGTTTTCTACTCCAGAGGCAGGAAAAAAAATGTAAGAAAATCAAAAACTTGTTTTAGCTAGTGGTCAACTTTGTATTAGTAGGAAGTACAGTACTCTGACTACATTTGAAATAATTTACAGAGAAAATAAATAATCAATTTAAAGAAAACCTTCACATACTCAATCAGAATGGTATTCACAAAGCAGATGATGCTGAAGAAATAAGATGGGGGGGAAATTGGAGGTTTAGAGGAATGTACTTTTGTTTTAAACTCTATATTTTGAAGAGGACTGAATGCATCTATCAGGGAAATCATCCAGAAGAAAAGCACTGGGTGGAAAAGAAATGCACTTTTCTGTCTCAAGGTGCCTGGAGTTGGTATGCAGTACCAACTGGAGTTTACATTTCATAGACATAAAGTAAAAATACCTTTCAGATGTTAATGCCATTGTTAGCTTAAATTTATATTAATGTGGAAAGTCTGAAAAGGTAGTGCATTGAATAACATTGCTTGGAAAGGAATGATAATTAAAAGTGAATGTAGGGTTGGAAAAGGTTTTTTAAGTGAAATGCTAGTGAATTTGAAGAAGCTTAGATGTTATATAAAAAATTACGTATTTTTAGCACAAATTTAACAGAAGTCTACACATCATTTTCAACTGCAAGAAATGTGATTGCCACTAATATTGTACCATATTCCATTTAGTCAATTTAAAAAATACAAACTATCTACATTATGTTTTTTGACTTATTACATGTTCTAAGGGTTTTCACCTTGCCTGGTTATTGTTTTTAGAGGTTTTTTAGTTTGCTTCTCTCCCCGCCCCCACCATCAAGTGATTGTAACCTGAGAGAAAAAAGAGCAACATTCGTTAAGGACAGCACACCAGAAGGGCAGAGGCCATTATTAACAGATCTTCAGTTCACAAGGAGACTACAGAATTGGTGTCAGAGTTGAACATTCTTGTATTTTGTTGTGTAGATGGGCAGAGCAACATGCAACAACGCAAACTCTTAAGTTTGGGAAGAAACAGTGCAAAAATTTACGACATCTGCCATTTGTCTGTTCAAGAAACCAAGGAAACTACGTGGACACATAACCAAAGACTAATCCTTGTGTTCCTATGGGGCAAGAAAATGGAAACCGTGAAATAAGAGAATGAAACAGGCAATGTTTTCTTATATGGCAAATCAAAACACGGCAAGGAACGGAAGGTAATCTCAAATAGCGAGATTCAAGTACATCTACAGTCCACATGAAAAGAACAGCATCACATTCTCTCCTGTTTTCACGAGTCTTGCCCTGTAATAAATGATCAAACGCTAAAACCAGGATGGAGTGAACTGACTGCCCCTTTTTGCATAAATGGCTGACTTCTACCAAAGATAAACCTCCACTAACAGAAGAAAATGTAGTGAAAACAGGAATGAATAATAGTAAGATGATTATGCTGTGATTAATGTTGGTTCTCCTTCAAGCATAAACCATGAACAAGATAAACATTGAAAAACCAAAGCATATGTTTCTCCATCTCACATAAGAATTGGAGCTTATATTTTTGACAAATACTGAGGGGTAACCAAAGAGAGGCTAAAGGGAGAAGCAAACATAAACCAGACAAAGTATATGGACTAAAGTCTGAATTCAAAGTTGCTGATCTAAATTGTCAGATTTCACACCTCTTCACCTTGAGCAATATCGTCACTGAAACTGCGGGAAAAACAAAAACCCTCCAACAACACTTCAGAGTTAGAGAAGTCAAGGCATTACTTTATTTCTGGCCAGGATGTGACACAGAAATAATTTCATCCACACACAGCCCGAGCGTGCTGAGAAAAATCATTCCATGACACAAGAAGGTTACGAGACTTTCCCTGAACTTTATACAGCAAAAACCCATAGCATTTCACTGGTTTAAAGTTCATTGGTGGTCCCTGAGCAGCTTCACAACTGGGAGAAGCCTTTCAGATGCTAAGAATGAAGAACTTCAGCCAGAACTACCATCTGGCTCACCACAGAAGGATCCACACAGGGGAATGGCCCTGGGAGTGTGGGAAGGGCTTCAGACACAGCTCCAACCTCATCTGCCACCACGGCATCCACAGCAGCAAACGGCCCTACAGCTGCCTGCAGTGGGGGAAGAGCTTCAAGCACACCTCCCAGCTGAAGGTCCACCAGAAGACACATCAGGAGACGCCCTACGAGTGTCCCCAGTGTAGAAAGAGCTTCTCCTGGTGGACATCCTTGACCCAACACATACAGACCAACCACTAAGAGAAGCCCTCCAGGTGCCCAGACAGACACTGCGAAGAGCTTTGCCCTCTGCTCCAGCTTCACTCCCCAGCAGAGGACCCATGTTTGCAAGAGACCTGGTGACCCTTCTTCCTGCTGATCCACGCTGGGAAGACACCTGTCCTTTCCCTGCCCCTGGCAATGATGAGAAGTGAGATCGAAGAACATGAGGGTCTGGCCATACCGCTGTCATTATATTTGATCCCACCTGAGATTATTGCCAGGGACAGCACAATCTTCAGAACAGCGAGAAGTCCTTCAGATGCTTACAGTGAAGAACTTCAGCCAGAACTACCCTCTGACCCACCACAGAAGGAACCACCCAGGGAAATGGCCCTGGGAGTGCTGCAAGGGCTCAGACACAGCCTCCTCTCGCCCACAGAACACCGCGTGTGGGACAGAAATTGGAAAAGGCAGATTAGGGAACTAATCCCTGTCCTCCCTGGTTCGTTTAGCAGTCAAGGGTCCCCTCTCAATCTACTGGTAGGGGAAGGGGATTACACCAAGCCCCGGACTCAGGCCCAAAGGATATCACCCAATACCCTCATAGCGGTGACAGGAGCTGCTGAACGGGCACTCCTTGGTATGCCCCCAATCTCTACCCCAATGATCCCCTACTCAAATATCCACCAAGGTCCTGATGAGCCCTTTGTTACCTTTGCTGATAAACTAAGAATGGCCATGGAAAAACAGGTGCCTGATCCCAAGATACAGGAGAGTATCCTGGAAGAGATGGCCAGGACCAGGGCGAACAGGGCCTGTAGGGAGGTCATCCTGTCCCTTCCCCACGATCCTCCCCCTACGGTGGACCAAATGGCAGAGGCCTGCTGGAGGCGTACGAGCCTCGCAGCAGAAACCCAGACTTTCCATCCCACACCATCCATCAATGCCACAGACATGCAGGAAGTGACCTGCTATAACTGTGGTAAAAAGGGTCACTTCTCCAGGACATGCAGGTCCACCAATCCTAATCCCAATGCCCAGCATGGCGGGATGCCTCCCCGATCAGCACCTGCCCCTACCACCCACATCCCAATTGCACCTGTCCCCTCTGTCCCTACCCATGCTACCCTTCCCCTTACCCCTGCGGGAAACCAGGCGAGCAGCGTGAGGAGGCGGACCCACGTCGCGAAGACGAAACAAGCTCCGCCGACCCACTCAAACAGACAGTATGTTTAATGGATAATCCACTGGACTTCCTCCTGGCTACCTTGGATGAGGACTGCCACTTTTTCCAGACTGCACTTTCATGCTACCCTTATAAGGACATCTGCCAAGACCACCTAAGCACTGGTGACGCCTGATGCCCAAGGACCCAGGGAGTTGGAAATCATCCCGACCATCGTTTGGATAGGTGAGGACAGGACCTTTCCACTTAAACTGGCATGTTCTAACCCGCCATTCTTTCTCCCTAGGAATCAGGTTGTTGCCAGGGTAAAGCCTTGTCCGTTCCAGACAATTCTCTTGGATCACCCTTTAGTCTGCTGGACCAAGGATATCAAGAAGGGCAGACCAGCAGTTGGCCGCAGACTCACAAGCAAGGGCTCAACCATCCCCCTCCTGGGGATGTTGGATACAGCGGCAGATGCGACGGTTATTTCAAAAACCGACTGGCCGTCATCGTGGGAACAGCAATCTGCGGTAGGTACCAGCTGTATTGTTGCTGCATACATCCCTGCGGCAAGGAGCAAAAATGTCATTCAAATAGAGGGACCTGAGGGACAAGTCGCCTCCGTGCATCCTTTTATTACTAACTCAAGCAAAACTCTCTGGGGCAGAGATGTCATGGCCCAATGGGGAGCCTGGCTCGAATTTCCACCAGCAGATACACTGCAGGAAATGCCCAACGAGTGTCCCCAGTGTGGAAAGAAGTGCCCCTGGTGGACATCCTTGACCCAACACATACAGACCAACCACTAAGAGAAGCCCTCCAGGTGCCCAGACACTGGGAAGAGCTTTGCCCTCTGCTCCAGCTTCACTCCCCAGCAGAGGACCCATGTTTGCAAGAGACCTGGTGACCCTTCTTCCTGCTGATCCACTCTGGGAAGACACCTGTCCTTTTCCTGCCCCTGGCAATGATGAGAAGTGAGATCGAAGAACATGAGGGTCTGGCCATACCGCTGTCATTATATTTGATCCCACCTGAGATTATTACCAGGGACAGGACACTCTCCTAGCTGGAATCTTCCAGCCTTTAGTATTTGGTTTCTGATTGGATCCAGATTTCTTCACTTCCGACACTAACTAGGTCTTTGCACCTTGATTTATCAGCCTCTTCTGGACCAGGTGTCTCCACCCCTGCTAGGGGGGTAACATCTGGGCAGATGTTTGTTGATGGCTTGACTGCTGTTGATAATGCCAGGAATTTAGCTCAGAATTTCTGTCTCTCTCATATTGGAAACCTGTTCCTTGATTGCATCCATGACAAAAATCACCACCTTTCACAACCTACTTCCTTGCTTTTCTGCACTTCTGAGTGCCTCCAGGGGCTAAAAATTGACTTATCGAAAGTCATCATTCTTCTTCATTGGAAAATTGTTTTACTCTACCTTACAACAATCCTTCAAATTATCAGTTTTTTTAACTGATGTGTTCACAGTTCTGATGTAGGCAATTCTGTTTATGTTAGACAATCTCACATACTTGGCTGCCTAATCAACAATTTCCCCCTTCTACCTCCCAATGGGTCTGGATATTACAGTTCAATAAAGCATGAAGCAACTCCACCTACTGAATCTTCTCTAATCTATATGTTAACATACTTGTTACCAATGTTCAAGTAGGATTATGCTGTTCGTTATTTAAAATCCATTGAAATTATGAACGATGGTAAACGAGAGCTCGAAAGACAGGGGGTTAACAGCACACACTTCCACATGGCCTAAAAATACCAGAGCAGGTATTTCATGAAATTCAATTGTGGATTGCTTTTCCAGTCACCTTTCTTATCTCTGTATTGAGGCTTCTTTCTACAACGAGAAAGACTTGAGAGCATTTGACACAACACCTGCCTTCTGCCTTTCATCCTATGCTCAAACACACCCTGAGAACACCAGGAGGAGTCAGACAGCCAACGGAGTAGAACCACACTGGTAATAAAGCCTCACCGCTTTGGTTTCACAGGCTCATGAACAATTTTCACCAGGGTAAGCACCTCCCAATTCCCGTGACTGGCAAAAGGAGCTCTACTGCTTGGCAAAACAATAGTCACCAACAATCACTGCTGCATGTAGGCTCATTCTTGAATGACAAGGCAGAACCCAAATTCTTACTAGCATTCAAAGACCACCCTCAAGAGTTGTTTGTGGTCACTGTTTCCTTTGCCATTAATCAGAAAAATTGTACTGGTAAATGTAGCATTTTAGAGGAAAAGTAGGAGAAATGCTCATTTCCTTCAGACAAAGCAAAACTGTCATGCTCTCTTCTCCCACGAAGCTGTATTTTATTTAGACAAAATTTCTTTTGTTAGAGGAAAAGAGTTAAGTTCACTCTCATGTTAGGAAAGCATGAAAATTGCATAAACTAAAATTACACAAACTGAGTTACTTCAATGGATTTCAGGCTCACCAAAACCTTTCCTGGTGTGGCCTCTGGAATACACACACAAAAGGACATCTATTGAAAACAAGCCTCCAGGAGCCTGAGTTTGGAATAAACTTGACACAGCATCACTAAAGTACAATTTCCTCACATATGCTTTCATTTATTTACATAAACCAAGGAAGTATCCAAACTCAGAACGAACATTGCCTTGTCCCACTGTAAAAAAGGGGGACTTGGGGGGGGGTGGTTCTTTTGAACAGATTTCTCTGATGGAAAACAAAGCACAAAAGCAGCAATATTATATCTCAGAATTGTTTATTGATAAAGAAGGGTGGGTGTGCCTACCGAAGGTGGACAGAAGAGCCAATAAAGGGGCAAAAAAGAGAGAAAGAGAAGTGCGGGCAGATGGCTCTGGATGCCCCCCGCCCGCGCTGCGGTCTCCAAAGGCTCCCGGGCCGGGCCGGGCCGGGCCTGGCGCGACTTCGGAACAGCAGCGGCGTGTGCCTGCCGAGAGCGACGGACAGGGACAGGAATAAGACAGGAGCAGGCTGCCGTGGCTACGGGCACGCTCGGAGCAGCCGCGGCTGTCGGGGCCGGGGCGCGGCAGGCACAGAGCGGAGCACAAGGCTGGGGCGGTGACAGAGCCGCCTCGGGGAAGCGGCGGAGCGGGGCAGGACAGACGGCCAGGGAAGGAGCAGCATCGCGGCGAGGAAAAGGCGAGGGCGAGCCCCGCTCCCTCCACGAACGCCAAAGAAAATGGCCGCGGTTGTGACGCAGGTCACTGCTTTTATAGGCCTGGCCCGCCTATCGCGTGCCTTCCCGCGCATTTTTCCCGCGCGTTTTTTCCCGGGAATCCGGGCATCTGCCCCCCCCGTCCCCGGCAAGGGGGGGTCACTTGCAGCCCAACAGGGAAAGCTTTCTATGCCCTGATCGCTGCCCAGTGAAGCCTCTCCAGGGACAGAGCTCCTAGCATGCATGCAGCCCCAAAAGTAATTTTTCACCTCCTGTATAACATATGTTGAGGCATACATAAAAATCAGATTAGTCTCTCTCAACCATTATCCTTCCTAAGTTAGCCCTGTTTGAATATCTGGGGAGTATTGGGCTCATCAATGTGAATTCATGTGTAATGACAATATCACAAACTGCTGTTGCTACTTTTTCCATGTCTTGTCACCAACGTATAAGAAAAAGCCATAGAAGTGGTGCTAATGATGTTCTTACAAGGTATTTCCTGAAATAGCAGGAGGCAGATGAGCAGAGTATTAATCTCCTGCAAACCAGAGCAAACTCTATTCACTAAGATAGAATAAAAAAAAAAATAGGTACTTCAACTATTTATTGTTCGAAAGACAAGTTACATATTAATAGCCTTAATATTTATAATCTGAAAAAAACCCAAAAACCTGTTCATATAACATTTGTATGTAATTCACAGTTATTGTTGATTTAACTTATTTACAGGCCGATTTAATGCAGTGAAGATGATTTTTCCTCTGTCTTTTCCCTCGAGACTCACACTGATGGCAAACTAATCTTTAAAACGACTAAATAGTGTACTTTTGTTAGCACAGTTTTTCAGCATGGTAACAAAAACATTGTGCTGGACCCCTGCTGCTGCTGCGATTTCTTGTCATTGTTTGGCAAGTTAAAGTTGATAAAAATACCTGAACAGTTAAGGTCACAGATTTGTAGCCCCAACCTTGGTGTTCAAAGTATGCTGTGGGTAACTAAAACCCATGTCACATGTAATTAGAGTTTTACCCTTGGCTTCTGCATTCAGCGCACTTCTCTAAGTGAAAAAGTAGTTTCTGGTATTTAAAATTAGTTTACACCTAACATTTCATTAGCAACAACGCAACATTTTCTATCTGTACTAATTTAAAAAGTCATAAATAGGTGTGCTTTCATGATCACCTTGCTTAGGGGTTAACACCATGCCTGTGGAGCGTCTCCTGGCTGTCCCTGAAACACTGTTCTCACTGAAGAATCCTGTTAAAGATGATGCGTTTAAGCAATGTCTGCAGTGCAATCTTTGCTGGAGTCAGGAGACAGCCAAGTCCTCGTCCTCACCAGAGACCAACTAAGTGAAGCCCTGGAGGCATGGAAGCTAATCAGAAAGCAGTTTGCTCTCCAAATCCCTTTGTGGTGCCATCACACTGTTGGAGTACTTCCGATTTCGCAGATGGTAAGATTTATGTTCAAATTGCATGCTGGAATTTGAGTCTTTGGGGTGGGGTTTTTTTTTATTGTTAGAAAAAAAGTAATAATGACCTAAAGTACCTTCAACAATTGAAGTTCCTTCAATTACGTACTCATTTTAACTGTTCTGCTGAAGATAGTGTTATCTCTCTCTCATTCAGACTCTTTCCTGATACTAAAATTGCTTTGAAATTAAAGCCATTACTTAAAAAAAAAAACAACAACAAAAAACAAACAAAGCGCCCCAAACACGACTGAGATCTGAATGCATAGTTGAGTACCTTTTTCTGTGCTGATCTGAGCACATTTCAGGAAATATGTTGTTTACACCTATACCATTAAGACCTCCAGGAGTTTCCTTGTGTATTTTAAGCTCCCTTATGCCTCTGTTAACAGCTTGCCTTCATCACAGGAGAATCAGTGTTTCGTACTTCATACCTATATTACAATTTTTTTAGATTTTTTTTTTTTTTAGAAATTACTAAATTCTCAGAACGAGGCTTAAAGGTATTACTCAGCTCTTGAAGGCTTGTAGTCAGTGATGTGTACCATTAAAAAACCCCACCCCACAAATGAGAAAAATGGCTATAATGTAAGCACAAATTGGTTGCCAAGAGGTGCTAAGTTTGTGTTAGAGTTGAATTACTCTAAGTCAGACAGTTGCCCTTCCTGGACGTGAGACACGGGGATCTGTTTAAACTGCTTGGCGTAGCACTGCATTTATTCTCTTGATAGGTTTGACCTGAATAGCTAAGTTATTTTAAATTATTATTATTATATGTGTGGTTGCCCTACTCTCTTGTTGTTGTAACCTTGATAAATTAATAGTTCAGAGATGAGAGTTTAAAAAACTATATGTTTTACAGTTCAGGTTTCTTTGTAATCCATTCCAGTTTTTGTGTACCTTTTAACCGGCACAGCCCTCTCCCACCTGTCACAATCTCATGGTACAACTTTGTCAATTACCTTTTACCAAAAACTGTTAAAGACGAGACATCAAAAGATGCCTTTCCAATTTCACTACTTGTTTTCCTCCACCTCACTTGAACTACTCTTTCTCACCTGAGGTTAGAAACCAAAGTTTCATCAAAATAAATTAATTTTCCACTTTGAACACGGGTAAAAAGAATGTCATTTTCAGTGAAATAAGACAAGTGGCCATGTATAAACACTGAGATGTCCAGCACTCAGTCTGTTTCTGAAAAATCAGTCCTATCCTTGGCCTTCATTGAGCCTTCTGGGAAACCTTGTAAGCAAGATCTGATGACTTAGCAATGGGAAACAAATAGCTGAAAAGTACAAAGTTCTAAAATATAAGTTCAGTTTATCCTCCCCAAACTGTTTAAGACCAATCAGCTATGAGAAAAACTTAATTCCTAGAAGGGTCTTGGAAAATAAATCAACTAAAAAGCAAATTTTTCTTTCATCCTAAATCAAGACAAAGTTGGGATTTATAAGCTGGTTTCTTTCACTCTTTTCTTGGTTTGCAAAATTATCACGTGTACAGAAGATGAAGGAAAGATGCCCTTGTCTCTCTCAAGTAACAGATACAGAAACAATAGACCTAATCTAATCAATCGGAATGTGCATTGGAATCAAGCAGTTGTACTTGGAAGAGCCGAGTACAGAAAACAAACAAACTCCTGAGCACAATCAGTACCACAACTAACACTGCAAAATGAAAATAAATGAATATTTTTTAAAAAATCCTTCTTACCAGAGCACTTTGGCCATGGCATGCTTATTAATGGGTAAAGGCCATGCTGCTTATAATTGGGACTGTTGAAGACCTGCATAAAATTTAAAGCATCCACAGGATCATATGACTTTACTTCTTCCCAAGAAAAGTTAGCACTTAGCTAACTGAATGGGCATGTGTCTTACAACTATTTTCATGATTTAAAGTGCCACCAGAAATTTCTGAGCCTTCTATCATGGAAATGTCTCTTTTCCTTGGTTGTCTTACTGACAAAAAGAAATCTTTTATCTTTGATAGGTTTTTTGTTTTTTTTCTCCTGAAAACATATAGCTTTGTCTATTTTCATTCCTAACAGCAAAAAGAAGCAAGACAAAATTGGGTCAGAAAGGAAAAATACATATTTAATAACAGGTGCGGATTTTCTTTAATGGAAGGAAAAATGCCCCAGTCTTGGACATTTGGGGAGGGGTGGGGGAAAGGGTGGATAAGTAATGTGCCTGGACATAAGGATTAATGTTTTAGTGGAAGGCTGCCTCTAAACCTGTTTGTTGCATATTTTTAGGCAGGGCAAATTTTCTAGCCACTCTTCATTTGACTGAAATTTTACTGAGTTTTTTTTCAGCTACACTTCTGTTCTGGACTGAAAAACAGAAAAAAAAACTACACCTTAGTCTTTTTGGAGATAAAGTACAGGAATTGTAGTTCATCTGTTCCTCAGACACCAAAAGGTGGTCACTGAGATGTCACTTGACTCCTGCATGTTTATGTATTTGCATCCACAGTCAATGCAAGCCCAGGTATTAAAACTGGCTTTAATGGTTTTGGTCATTCAGATCAGAAACACACTATCATTAACCTGAGAAAAACTGGATTGCATTTATTACTCATGACAGAAGTAATTTTAACAGGATCAACACCCTTGCCTACAACACCAATATAGGCACTTCAAGGTTTCAGACATTATATGGACTGTGAAAGCTGCAAAAGCGTGCTACAAACTGCTTCAAATATCACATTAGGAAAAAAAGGAATCTCCAAATATTTGAGAGGTTAGCCTGAATCGAGTTCGTAGCATTGCTTGCACAGCTCAGTACCCAAACTGTGATGTTCTGTGATGCATCACTTAGGATGCATTTAAAACTTCAAGGACTCTTCTTTTTCCTACATAATGTAGTTTTGTTCCCTGACTGAGACAGAAGGAGATGCTCTTACAGGGCCTTGTTCCCATTCCTGGAGGAGGCGTAACTCCATTCCAGATGGCCCTTGCATGGGGCAGGTAACCAAGAAAGGACAAACACTCAGAGCACACACAGCACCCTCACTCCAAACAGTCAGCTTGGAAGAGGTAGCCTGGTCCTGTGCTGCCATATCACACAGAAAAGGTTACTTTTTTTGCAGTAATACATATAATTTTCACCAATCTATTCCTCCTTGGCCTGTCATGCAGGCTAACACGCTGTCACTATAATCACATATATAGTGGCACGGAGCAGGAAGTATTTTTAATGGTATTTATCAGTACCTAGAAACATTAAAGGAAAAGCATAATAATGCTCCTGGCACAGAGAGAAAGCATTTGTCAACACAACTGATGGGCTAATGAAAGGTCAAAGATTCTTTATCTTCTCAGCATCTCAAAGTATCCATCCATTTTCTCCCCCTCAAAACCTTGCCTGATATTTTGATGCCTAGTACTTAGCCCTTGTGCCCATGCACTCCTTTTCTCAATTTTCTTCTCTAAAGTTAGAAATTCGGCAGATGTCCTTGCAAATTAAGAAGGAAGCTTATATATTTCTCCTTCCTGATTGGGCTTTCTGCCGGCTATCAGGAAGCAATAACCTTCAAAAGGTGACTGTCAGCCAGATTATTGGCAAGCAACATCCTTGTAATTCCAAACAGCAAAGTATAAGAGACAAGGGCAAGCACAACTCTTGTCTGTTTTACCTCCCAATATAGCAACCTGCTTTTATTTTTACAGAGTGACCATTACTTCCATTAGGGACATACTTTGAAAAGTTCTTCACCATCAAAGATTAAAACTGACAGTGCAGGATCAAGAATTGCTCCAGCCTAATATTTGGAAATCACAAGCCCAGCTCTCGTTCGATATTGATCCCATTTTACAATGACACCGATAACAGCAGTGACGGTGGCCACCCAAACACAGACCAAAGCAGCCCCTACAGACTGGGGCAAGCAGGAGATACATCTCTGCACTCCCTGGAAAGGATGTGCTGACCCAGGCAAAGCTTCCATGGAAAAGTGCAGCTGCCCAGAGCCTGTCCCTGGATCAGAGGTCAGCAGAGACAACAGCTGCCAGGTATGACCAGCCGGACACTCTTCCCAGCCTGGTGGCACAGCCAGGGGGGCATGGGGAAGGCTGAGGAGCCTCAGGGGCACTCTGAGGAGGTAGAACATGCCTCCACCAGCCCACTGTCCCTGAGATGACTGCACCACCATCAGCCAGTTGGGATTTCCCCCTGGAATTGCCTGGGGCAAGTCAGTTCTGCCTCCCCAATCATGAGCACCTGATGAAGAGAGCAGGGAGGGAGGTTGTCACTGCCGACTCCCTCCCGAGAGGGACAGAGGCCCAACAGAGCCTGCAGGGAAGTGTGCTCCTCTCAGCAAGAGCTCTGGGGACACTCAGGAGCAGCCTCAAGACCTCGGGATCACTGGCTGAGGCAGCTGCAGCACAAGCTGTGTGTTCCTCCGTCCTGCCAGCTGCCATGAATTATGGGACTGGAAACAGCAAAAATCATACAGATCAATACCTGGCCCCAAGCCTGGTGTTCTTAAAATAAACTTTACAGTTTCCCCCATCCCATGTTGGAACTTGCCTCACTTCGCTTAGCCAGCCTGTTTTCTGGATGAGCCTAAAAATCCACACAAAACCTGGGATGGAGGCTGATGAGAGAGAGATGAGACAAGTAGCACTGCCACATTTTTGTGCTAGCGTTTGTACTTACTCAAAACTAAGTACAAGCATACGGTAATTTTGACTAAAAGTGTTATATTTTGAGAGTTTGTTTGGTTTAAGATGCAAATAACTCATGTTTACTTACTGAAATCCAGCTTCCTTTTTTCTCCCTAGTTTAGCAAAGCATGGTCATGTTGTTAAACAAAAACTTAATTTTCAGCCTGAAGTATTAGCAGTTTTACTGGGCTATGGTGCCTCAAAAAGCTTATTGTAATGTACTGTAAAAAGGGTACTGTTGCTGGGTGTTACATAGGGATTTTCAAAGTGAAATTCTCAGATGCTTTTGAAGTTGCTAAAAAAAACTCCCAAAACTTGCCACTTAATTAATAACAACAAGACCTTCACCATGTTAATTCTCCATACATACTCTACAAATATAGAGCTAAATTCTCAAATCTGCTGTCACACTGAAGAAAGGTCTCTAGACTGCCCGGAAAAAGCAACCATCTTTCCTAAAAGTGCAAGGACAACATAGTAGAAGAGCAATGCATACAGCCTTAAAACCACAGAGCCCTCTTCAATGACACGAATCTATCAAGGAAACTAGACTTTCTTAGAAGAGAAATACAGGGCCCAGGAGCCTGAGGTACCTTCCGAGCTTACAGAAGTGAATGCCAGGCACTCACTCTGAAGGATGAGACCATTTTTTGCCATTAGCACCAAAAAGCAGCACAGTTCCATGTCCAAAGCCAGCCCAGACACAGCTGTGTCTGCCAGTCCCTCAGTTTGCTTTTACAGGGCAGCAAAAAGTCCCTCATAGTGGCTGTAATTGGAGCCCTCAGGGCATCTCATCCAGGGCTTGCTGGGGTTCACTGCTGCTCGGATCCATCCGAAGCTGCTGAGGGAGGCTCAGGCTGCCCCAGCCACCCCATGGCACTGATAACGGGGTGTGACTCCGTGTGTGACAAGAAGGGGCTGTGATCGAGCGTTTCTGTGACGGCAGCGTTACACCGTAGGGCACTGTTTAATAATTGAGAAAAATACTCTCAGAGCCATTTCTCTACACACACTGCAACCCTTCCCCAGGAAATTAGGCAGTAATAGACTCGCCCATGTTGTCTTGCATATTGATTATTTTGACTCCACAGTATGCAATTACAAGACACGTGTTTGAAAGACTTACCAAGCTTAAGGTAGGGCTTGCTCTTTTAGTTTAAAAAAAAAAAAAGCTATCTTTTCTAAGTCATCATCAACACTACTTTCTGGTTTGCTACATATATACAATTGTATGCACAATTTTCTTAATCTGCATAGGAGAGAAACAAATGGCTTCTCTTCCTGCCCTTCTCACAGTGCCAGACAGTTTCAAGTATTACAGATCTTGAACAATTGTTAGCACCATTTTTAGAGTGACAGATGGAAATTGTCATTATTTCTATAAATATTTAAAGGACCTTAAACAATTTCTATGAATATTTTGCTGCTTTATAAATACCTTAAATAATTCACTTTCTTAGTTGACTGTAATGACCACAGAAAGCAAAATAAGGACTCTGTTCCCTTCGTGATACTCCTTCCTGTGTTCCTATGTGCCAGATTTTAATTACACACACATAAACTCACCCCATGGTATATTTACCACCAGCAGGTTTTACCCTGGGAAGCATATCACAGTTTCAGTGATACAGCATAAAGTGAATTTGATCTTTTATGGGCTAAAAACTCGATGTCTGTAAGTTACAACACACACAGAAGTGGGGTTTGGGAGCTGCAGGGTCTGCAAGGATCTTTCATTAGTCAGAAAAGACAGACGGCTTAAACCACCTGGATAAATTAAATTCCCATATGGCAGGTCCAAATAATACGATGTGACCCAGTGGCCACATGCCCAGGCTGCTGTGGAACAAGCTGCAGCTATTTCAGAAGGCAGAATTTGACATTACCCCATGCCACAGCACCAAGGTCAGAGCACACATTCCATATGGGCCAGGGCATGTGCTCCCGTGGGGTTCACTGCCTGCTTGTTCAGCAGCACTTCTGCAGCAACTATTTAAGCTAGACTTGAAGAGACGAGCATTTAAAGTGAGGGGGGAGGGCAATTTTTAAACCCGGGATGGCTTTGTGTCTAGTTTGAAGAAAAATCCTCCCCAGTTTGTATGGAGGCAACCTCTTGGAAAGGCTTTAGAACCACATCAGTGCATAGTTGATACACAAGTGAAGGAAATCACAGGTTTGTCCTGAAGTAGCCTGCTTAAAACACTGCAATTTTGATTTCTTAGCAAAGGGAAAATAATCCTCACCGGGGCAATTAGCCTTAAGGGCTGGCTGATTTTAGCTGTAATTTGGAGCTAAATTGTGTGGGGACACAGAGAAGACACAGCTTGCATTGCCAAGAAAAAAAGGCACTTTCTGGGTCTCCTGTTTGTCAGCCTCCACTGTCCAAGTTCTTTGCTGATTTTATAAGCTAGCTGATGTAGAAGGCAGCCCAGGTCTGTCCCTAGCAGGGTGTTCTGAGATGGAGGAGAGAGATGACATGACAAGAATCTGGAGCAGTGTAAGTTGTCGAGAAGAGGCTGCAGAAACAGTCCCTCGAGGATTTCACATGCAGAGTACAAAACATTAAACACTCAGAGAGAATTTCCTCTGAAAACTACCAAGCCGTGTAGCTTTGCCGCAAGTGAAGGACACTTACTGGTTAATTGAACCTATTGCTCCCCAAGCCAGCACAGGAAGGCCATTTTAGTACAAACTATCCAAAAATTTACCAGCTCCACCAATACCAACTCACACAATTACACCTGAAAGTCAGAATGCAGGATTCAGTGGAGAAAAGAACACATCTTGTTGAGGCATTTTTTTCCTTTCACACATCAGTGTTCTCAAGTCACCATTTTATTACCTACTTCTGAGCATTTACTGCAGACATCTGCATTTTCTCAAGTCTTTAGTGCCTGCCACATA
Organism: Origma solitaria; assembly: GCA_013397895.1. NCBI lineage: Eukaryota > Metazoa > Chordata > Aves > Passeriformes > Acanthizidae > Origma > Origma solitaria. Next base: position 2,183,056 of record VZRL01004167.1, read on the forward strand.
CATGGGTCACAGAAAGTTCTTTCAAGTAGCCTTCGTTGCAAAGGTTGCTGACAGGATAACTATGCCGAATAACAGTTACTAGGATATATGCTCAGGAATTTCCAAAGGAGAAAAAAAAAAAAAAACCAGAAGGTTGCTGGGCCTGAGATCGCCTTCACTGACTGTATATAAACACTCAGTAATAGCAGCCTTAAATTTATTCATTCTAATAGAATTAGAAGGTTAATTATATTTGAAAGGGTACAACAAGGATATTAAATTTAAAAATGATTTTCTAATTAATTCATAATCACTTTTGAAATAGAGTATAACAATCATTTGCTCGAAGCTGTCCAGTGTTAATTTAGATGTCCTAATACACCATGTCCAGCTTCTAATTGTTGCTCTGAAGGAGCACAAGTCTTGATTTTTACTTTTATTTTTTCGCCTCCTTATCCTGTGTAGATCCATGGGCAGAGCTGTTAGGGCCAGACAGACACTTGGTACTTTAGGTAGGTGGTGTAAGGAAACACAGGAAACAGTCCCAGTGGGACAGAAAAAGGGCTGGGATTCCATGAAACAGTGGAGCCACTCAACAAAACCACCACTGGAATAAGATACCAGGGTTTTGAGATGGCTACTAGAGAACAGCTAAGAAACAGAGGTAGAATATTAGCAATTTCAGGAGATGGAATTTATATATAAAAACACCTATATCATCGCCAGAAAGTAGAAGGGCAAGTAGTCTTTGAGCAGACAATTGAGCCCTAAAGTCAGTGTCAAGAGTCTCCTGGTCACCGAGGCAGCACTGCCTTCTGGAACTACTCGATGAAATTCTTTTTTCAAGGGAGGGTTTTTCAGATTGTTTCAGACAGATACACCAGATTTGAGTTCTGATTTTTTTCTTGGAGTCTGCCTTTCAGTTCAGGAGCCTGAGAGCAATATCAGAGCCGCCCAAGTCACATTGAACTTAATTTGGATGTGTGAAAACCTTTAAAAAGGTTTAAAAAGGACCCCAGTTACTCTGCGTGACCCATTGCCTTTCCCATTCTATCAGCTTCTCCAGCGGTTATGAGTTAAAGCCCTTCCTTTCACAGCAAAAGAAGATTTCCATTTTGCTCTCATTAATCCTGTTACAGGGTAGAAGCCTTTAGAGGAATGATGTGGGTCAGTATCTGGCACTGCCACCTCCCAGTCCATACAAATTGCTTTATCACAGCCATGCATTGCAGCGCTACGGCTCCAAGATTCAAGCTCTCAATTTAACACCGAGACTGCTCCCACTACACTGTACAGTTTTCTTATGCCTTTGCACATCAGACAAACAGTGACACTGTTCATCATGGATGAATTAACACGGCATTTTTTGGACTACTTCTCTTTTAGCTTTATATAGAGGTGTGTTACCATAGAAACTAATAAAGAACATTACTTCATATGCACTTTATCTGATGCTTCCCTAGTTCATACTTTTTTTAAGTCTTGGTGCAGCTAAGACACTGAGATGCCTTAGCTCCTCTAATTGTTAATTGAGTGCCTAGAAACTTCCCCAGTTAGGTTTCTTTCCCAGAGTCAATGCTTCTCTGCTCATAAGGGCTACTTTTCACTCTTTTTCCTCCTGCTTCGAGATTCTATCACAGTATTTTTTTTTGTCATCTTCTTATCTAGTTAGGTCTGCTTACAAACCCTAACTTAGAATCCAGTAGATGTCTGAAGAATTGTATCTTTACAGCAAGAAAGCAAAAAGGCTTCAAGAAGGGATAGTGACAGCAGGTTCACAAGGGCTCACCTATACAGTTCTACACTAGATTTTGTGTGTGTGTGCATGTCCACAGGTGAGAGCAGATGAGAAATTTGGTTGTTTTTCACACTTAGGGTCTTAAAGATCAAGAAGCTTGGGGCTTAAGCTATCACAGTCTCAGAAAAAAAAAAAAACAAAAACAAAAACAAAAAAAACCTAAAATCAAAAGCAGTAACACAGATGAAATAACTACCCCAGGATTATACACCAAGTTATCACACACACCTGGTAGAATTAGGAACACAAGTTTTGTAGTCAGAGTTCTTTCCATTAAATCATTTTAGGCAACAGAAGAATCATCACATTGACTTCAGCAGGCACCATTCATGTTTCAAAATGGAAATCAATTTAATAGAAGTGCAACAGGCAAGTAATGATAGACTGGTACAATAATAAGGATAACAAACTATGGGATTAAACAAAACCCAATGTTATTTAATGGGTGCAAAAACACTGGACTCCACAGCATAACCATCTCCACGTAACAAATATTTCAGAACCCCAAACCATAAAAATGCATGTACTTACCAAAGCACTTCTTCAGCTGGTTTCTTGTAGCATCTTTTGAGCAGACAAATCTTAAATTTGGGCATTTGCATCAAGTAAAGAGCCTAAAGTACTATAGTCTTAAACCCAACTAATCAAACAACAAAAAACCCCACATGAATCAGACTGTGCTACTCACAGCCCCTTAGATTGTCCTATCCCAAAATACACTTCCACTACCTTTTCCTGGGTGTTACTCACCCCAAAACTCTGCTATTAATGATAGCAGTAATTGCCTTTCCTGCCCTTACCTTTTAAGGCTTGATACTTATCACCTGGGAAATAAATCAAGCACAGGTGAAACTCAGCTCCTAATGTTCCCAGTACCTTAAAGGGTCACAATAGTTTAGAATACAGATAGAAATTTGTAATAAAGGGAAATACGAAGAAAAGAAAAAAGTGAAGGATGGAAGGAGGAATGGATTGAAATAACTAAAGCAATTTGGAGCAGTATCTTTATCTAGCCAGTGTTGCAAGCAGGGCTGTTATGCAGCAGCCTAAAGGAGCTACGTTCATACTGTTTTTTGAGTTATTACAATGTAAAGTATTATGAATGCATACAAGCTAATTGAGAAATTACTTTGCTGTCTGATGAATATTGCTTCACTCCCAGTAATAAGTAGCTTATGAGGTATTTCTGTGATAGGGAATAAATTCCTGTCCTGCCGTTCCATAAAAGATGAGAATGCTTTACAAGGAACTAAGAAAACATATATGATGTAACCATGGAAAAATTCTCAGGCACTTTATCAAAACACAAAGACTAAGCTGTCCATTATTTTGGACACACTCAGTCTTCACAGAAGTGATGTTGTGTGGGAAAGCTTCCTTAGCTCCCAAGCACCTGTGCTAATTTCAAAGAATCTTCCACTTTCCAGCACTTGCATCTAATTTGATGTTTCTTGAGCTTCATTTAATAGAAGGCTGATAATACAGTAATTTAAATTCACAGAAAAATATCAGATTAAAAACTTTTCTTCTATTTCAGTTTTATTTTTCCTTGGAAGACTATATGAAGTAAAATAACCTGTTAAGCTTCATATTGCTGCCAGGGACCCAAAGGCTAGGAAGAATTACTTTAAACAGCACTGAAATGGAGCAGCTATTCAAGAGTGGATAGGAACAGGAAGAAAGAGCTTAGAATGGGATATATATTTTAAACATATTACTGAGAGAGTAGTAGACATCTAAGCACTGTGAAATGAGCTACAGCCTTTTGTAGATGAAGAATTGGAAGCCCAGCTGAGGTTTTCAAAGCAGGGCTTGAAAACAGTACATTGGGAGTGATGGGAAAAAAAAACCAAACCAAAAACAAACCAAAAAAACAACCAGAAACAAACCCAAACAAATCAACCTCCTGGTCTGAGAATGCAGCCCATGAGGATTATTTACATGCAGGAAAAAGCTGAAATACAACTCAATTATGACACGATGAGCAATCACTTGGGTCTTCATGCTTCTTTTATTCATGTACTACTGTTAGTGATGACAAATACTTTATAGCCTTACGAACATGAAAGTTTATTTCTTCTATATTTGAATTAAAGTGGTATTAATGATTTTGGCCTTTGAAGGACAAGACGTGTAATTTAGATATGCTATGGGGAAAAAGAAGCAAAGTGGAGTGCTTTATAACATCCTTAGTTGAAACACTGGGATGGACAACACAAGCATACACACATACCATCAGCAAAAGAATATAGTGGAACAAATGTTAAAGAGAAGAAAAGCAAAAGTAAAGCCTCATTTTATGGAGATTACTGTTTTCACACTAAGAGCAACTGAGAAGTGGAGTAGAGAACTGAGAAATGTTGGGTAAGCAAAATTATTTGGATACTCAGGAAACAGTGTAACAAGGAATTGCAAAATACCATGACAGAATGGAATTTTTTTTTCCTGCAACACAGGTGAATTTTTATATATAACCTTTAAATGTATAAAATATTCCAAACAGATGTTTGTACTTTATTATTAGCACAGTATCAAATACCTTCAACCTAGAATTCTCATCAAGTGATTAAAGAACCTCAGGAAAAAATGATATGTCTCTTGATTGTGACAGATTGCTAATAGCATTAAGCCACAAAGGAAATAGTGTTTATTAAAGTGCAATATGTATTTCCCAAGAAAAGTATGAAGAAATGTCAAAGAAATATAAGCTATTTCAAAGACAAAACCAACACAGGCTCATCATAGAACACAGGAATTTTATTAACAAATTACCTTTCAGCAGCATGGAAAAAAAACCCCAACCAACTGTAAGAGCCCTTTATGTTCATTTCAAATATGGAAATATATGAATGTGCACCTCTACAGAAAGGTTTAAAGTTAAAAGTCCATACAAATATGCAAAAATAATATTTCTTTCCATAAAACATAGGAGGAAAAACAATGCCAAAGAAAAACAGGAACAAACAAATGACCATTAAACAATACAATAGAATCCCATAGTACTGTTTTACAGACTGCCATAACTCTTCAAAGTAATCCACAGAAATTATTTACCCAGTAATCTGATTTAAAAAACCAACAGAATGCTGCTTGATATTCTTCAGAGACAACAGTGTTCTCATCTAAAGGCTATGTATCTGTTTAGAGTCAGTGCGAAATGACTGAATTTTAAACAATCAGATTCTTATTGCACAGAATTTACAAAACCTTAAAATAATTTAAAAAAGAACAGAAAAGAAAAAAACCGGAGGATGTGTGGTACTACAGATCAAAGGTTAGGGTTATGCCTTGGCTATTCTTAAATATTACAAAGTGTTTCCCTGTTAAATAAGAATGAGTTTAACCAATTTATGGCTTTGTAGAGTAAAACCACTAAAATCACTAATGAACTTGTTTAATCAGAACTTAAGATATATTTTACAACTTTATTTTCAGACCATACCTTGAGCCAAATACCTTCACTATTGCAAATTCTGCTCCAAGCTGATTTTTAAGTTGCCTTTGTAATCTCTTAGCAAAAAGAGATTTTTGCCTGTGTCATCTCTTAACAAAAACATTCTAATTTCTTTCCTTTTAAATCTAAGTTACTATTTAAATCAGCAAAGAGATCCTGAACTGAGTAGGGTATGTTTGGTGAAAAAATTTTATCTTGTCTCCCATAGAACTTTACCCTTCAGTACTCTTCAACAGTGCATAACATATACTTGACCTTCAAGTTAATATTTTCCTCATTTTCTCACTGTGTTGTTCTTTTAGAGTCTCTCATTCAAGGAATCTCTATAGTATTGCCAATTACAACAAAAAAATTAATTTCAGTAGTATATAACTAGCCTTGCAGTGTACTGTTATTAAAATTAAATGGGTGTTTAGCAGCATAGAATACAAAATTCAGTATCTTATTAGTTCTTCAATTTTTATAGTGGTCAGTAGTTTTTTAAAATACCATCCTGGACAGCACGATGCTCATAGACAAGTTCATAATGAGAAAATGATCAGATAAAATGTCCAATTTCAGTACATGAAGCAGAACACTTTTGTTTATAGAAAAATGCCCAAAGCTTTTTAATGGCCTTCGGCAGTATTAAAGAACATATTTTCAAAAATAGTCAAAGTTTTAATAATTTCTGTTTAATTAAAATTTTAATTTTCCCCTAATCAGTTTGAAATTCACATAGGCCAAGCTATATTAAGGTTTTCTCACAAGGATCTCGGTCCTTTATTGGAAAGGAAAACCAAAACTCTGACCCTGTTAATCAAATCCAGCTCTCGATGCAGGGTCTGGGTTGTGACTCTTTAATGTTATGTTACCCAACAGAAGGGCATTACCACGGCTGCACGAAATAAAATTACAGAAACCTACTTCAGATAGTTAGAGAAGACTGTACAAAGTGCAAGGCTTTAGGGATACGATCTTTATTTTGTTTTTTTGGTCTGAATTGTTTCTATGTTACAATGCAAATTGCATTGTTCCGCTCACACTTATCCTTCAGATAAAGATAATACCCCGATAATAAAAAGATGTAAATTAACTCAGATGCTGTTTGATCGAATTATGAAAGTACCCTTAACCATACTTTGGGGTGTTATGTGACCATTCTGTCTCATTTCTTGTTATTCCAAGAGATTTACTTTATAAATATTGCTTCAGCGTTATTTCACAGCAAATGGCTCTGCACCACCAGCCCTGGAAGAGAAAAGGAGCTATTAATCTGTCAGCCTTTACCCTTCCATTAGACTTGTCTGAGCAACAAAACATCTGTGCTCCTCTTACACAGATTTTTATATCCTGTTGATCCTCTTGCTTAAAAAACATCAGATGAGTCACTGATTAAGGACTCTGCTTATATTCCCCTTGTGATATTGATCATCTCTCTACACATTCTGTAGTGCATGTACTAAAACCTTTTATTTTTTTACACTCTAAACCATGGAAAAGAAATAGATTTTCTTTAAAAAGAAATTACTGATTTGGCAAACACAGACTAATGGACAAGTGACTTTAGTATGAAGGCAGTTTCTTACCTTTTCTACTTATGTGGGCTGTTTGAAAAGTAGTTATATTTAGATATAAGTAAAAATACTTTTTATACATAACACCTTTCAAGCAATAACTATGAATAAAATTGTTTATATCAGGAAAAACTTGTTTATTTATTTGTGTGTTAACTTTTTAAAGAAGAGGGATTTGACTGTTTTATGGGATTGCTTATGTGCTTAAATTTAAGTATGAATTCTGAACCCTGTTGAAATCAAGTTTAGGTTCGGGAAAAAAGAAGTCAGTGTTTAGTTCATATTAAACCCTCATATAAAGTGCATTGACATAATGGAAAATTGAAAATAAATTAAAATTCTTCTACTACTGTTGATATCCATATGCATTTTTAAACTATGCTATTAGGGCCTTTTCAATGTGACAAAAGCAGGCTCAAATCTGGCAAAGTATTTATTTATGTAGGTGCATAAGTAAGTTTGACAGTTTTTGGGTAGCTGTACATCAGCTGTGAGCACAACTCACCGGCAGAGCTGGAGCCCACCCAGATAGGAGAGGGACATTTTCTGTGAATGTACTGCTTTTTACTACACCAGCAGCACAGCAGCTCTGGGGAAAAATGTTAAAACATTTTAATGGTGAAATATTTTAAATTTAAAAAAAAAAAAAAAATCCAGTGGAGCCTTCTCATGGCAGAAATAAGACTGTGGTGCAACCTGTCCAGAGAGTCATCACAACTCCATAGCTAAGGGAAATGTTCCTGAAATCCAGAGACACACAGAAAGGGTCATGACACAGAATGTAAGGAGATATTATTTGCCCACTAGGAAAAAAACTTCTCAGTGCAGTATTTTTTGCTCTGTGGCCTCTATGTGGATTTAGAAACCAAACAGATCTGATACTCTCCACACCCATCAGATTCTCACAAATCTTTCATAGTTAAGATCAATCAGAACAGGTTTTCCATCCCCAGGAAACTCAGAGACCTTCAGGTGAGTTTATTGTTGCCCTGCTTTCAGGATGTCTTCTGCAGAAATCCTCAACAGTCCTCCCTGTGTTTCAAGTACTGGATTGATGGCAAAAAGCCCCAGAACTAGGGGTAATGATTTGCAGGTAATGAAGGCAACAAAAACAGCAAATGCAAAAACATCTCACAGCTGTACAGAATGCAAGTGACAGCTGTGGCTAGTGACAATCTCAGATTTACGGGAAATTTATGCTGATAAAAATTTCTTTTTTTCTTTTTTTTCCTTGTCTTTAGATACAGGGAGATACATTTTAAGGTGTACTTTAAAATAAAATTAACAACAAAATCTTTCCAAAAATTTCAATTATTAAGTATCTTTTCCACCGACTTTGCAACAACTGAAGATCCTTGAAGAAGATAATTAAATCCAGATAGTTCTCCTCGACTGAAAAGACACTGCAAATCTCAAGGTCCTCAGAGAGGATATCCAGTGTCTTTACAGTGTGAGGAGTTGGTATCATTTGCATCACGGTGGACACACTCTCACATCCTGGGCAGGTGTTCTGCAGCCGCTGGAATTTCCCAATTATTTCAGAAGTGCCTTACATAGGACATTTTAAAGTAAAGTCCATTCAGAGGCAGTCATGGTCTGCATGGTTTGAGGCTGCTCTGAGGAAGCTCTGTCAAGTTCCTGCTGGCTGAAGAACACCAAGATACCTCCTGGAAATGATGCTGTGTGTTCCTCCAAGCTGGGAGAAGACCTCCACAATTTCTTTCAATGCACTTCCTCACACTCTATTGACTGCTGGGTCTAGAACGAGCTTCAAACAGCAAACTCTCCCCCCAAAAATCACCAGAGTGAGAGTGGCAGAGGCCATAGAACAGATTTCATTACTGCACTCAGATACAGAACTTATCAACATCTTTACAAACTTACCAACTTTTACAAACATCTGTGAGAAGACTCCCCTAGATTTTTTTCTCCAGGTATTTATTTCAAGATTTTGCATTTTGTTAGATGTTACTCTACTTCATTTATGAACTATGCAGATATTCAAAGGGCTTTGCAGTGGTTTTTTGCTTTTGAATGTGAAGGGGGAACAAAAAAAGTGCATTCGCCATAGATCACGATCTGGCGTTTTTTGCTTGGATCTCTTCTTGTCTTTTTTGTGAACCAGGGAAGATTTCCAAATTCAGAGATCTCCTGTGCATAAACCAAGACTAGTTGGATTAAAGACCACAGTCCCAATCATCAGGTGACTTAACTCAGTATAATCTAATCAAAGTCAATGTCATACCAATCAAACCAGTGGAGATACATAAATTACAGTACTGATTTGTAAATGCCTTACTTTTATTAGTTTGCAGAGTATACTGTGTATTTAACAGTATAAAGTGAATCAGCACAGACAGAAATCATTACTTCCAAACTGGCTTTTAGGAAGCGGAAAAATACCAACCTTTATTGGTAATGAACCTGTAATGACTGCAATGAACCTGTAGGACAAACATGCACTTTTTGGTAACCTTTCAAATGCTTATCTAAACATCATTTGAGCATCTTAGTCTGGATCCACACCCTTTCACAATTTCCAGGAGAACAGCCACATACGGAAAATGCTTCTGACATTTATGTGGATGTGTGAAGTTAGGAATAAAAACCAGTAAGAGCCCGGACTGAAGTAAAGGAATCTATTCTGCCTGTTTCATTTTCCATATAGAGGGCTGGCCTGTATTGAAAGGTGGCAGGAATTTATGTTGCTGGATGCTTTCATATGCTGCTAAATAGCCTAAATGGAGGAGATCTTTGTACCTAGACTCCTCTTTCCAGTGTGCACAAGCACCCAGCTTCAGCTTCATTCACATGCACAAGGTGCACAAAAAACCCTCTTTCCACTGCTCTGAAAGCTGAACATAAAAACTGTGCTGGACAAGTGTTTTCCTTCCATCCCAATGATTTATGACCAGGGCTGGCCCTAGCATCTTACTGTATCATGTCCTTACTTCGGTCAGGGTAAGCCTAGAGATGATGATAAGCCATTTCAGGTGTGGCTCTCTTAAACAACTCAAAAAATATTTAGGGCACAGATCTAAGGTTTCTTTTGCCAAGTGATTGCTTTAAAAAAAAAATGGGACCGACACTGCTTCAAATGGAAACAGTTTTTCTTTGGGGATTTCCTCCTCCATAAAATGCCCTCTATCACACTGAAAGACATAGAACTAACAATAAGTAACTTTCAGCAGAAACTTCGCAGTTATGCTTTGTTGTACAGAAAGAGAAAAAAAAAAAGAAGGGAAGAAAGGTACCTCCATGGAAAAAAAAAAATAAATGCCTTTTCCCCCTGGTGTCATGTCTTTGGATATGTACAGCCTTGGAGAAATGTATAAATCATTTTGTACATGGAACTCTTAAAAAACTAGAGATTTTTAGTACAAAGGAATCAATTCACTGCAAGAATGTCCACATGCTGTTGCTTTATGATTTACTATATACACAAGAGGATCAAACAAAGGACCTCTGTTTTACAATTAACTGCTGTACTGTACATTAACATGTGGCTAATACCCTTCTCTGGGTGAGATTTACCCTTAGTATTACAAACATAACAATGCTGAAAATACTGATACAAAACAGCTTCAAGATGACATTTTAAAAATATCCCTCGCTTTCATTGAACTGTTTTTTTCCAGTTTTTTTTTTAAAGTTTCAGCTCTATAAAAGATTATTCTCCAAGAAAATAGTAGCATTTAAAATGCTATTTTTGACGTTTATAGATGGATTTTTTAATAAAGTGTAATCCAAAAGTCCATTTTCCCAGGAACAAAACAACTATAGATACAGTACATAACCTGAAACTGAAGAGGGTATTGGTTTGTTAGGGTTTTTTGTTTTTCTTTTTCTTTAATGTAGTACAGTACATTTGTATCCTGGAAAAAAAATTCCTTGATTACAGTGTATGTTTAATTTATTTACAGATCTGAAATTCAATTGCATACATCAACTCTTGAGATGAGCAATACTGAAATGAATTGTTAGTAAGAATTAACTGTCCTTTAAATCTACCACGCCTTTAAGATATTGCTAAGAAGAAAAAGTGATTCTGAGTAGTGAAATTATCTTATTACTATTTTTAACTTGTTTGGTAGACTTTAAATTATGAGTTTCACTGCAGGATTGGGAGTCTTGCATACCCACAGTTAATTCGGTAAAGCTGTGTTTGCAATTTTTGCACATTCTGTTTTGGCAGTAGCAATGCACACATGAACATGAAGAATTTTGGCAAATGTTTGTCTTGGTTCTTATGTATCCATCTCTGGATACCCAAAATTATCACTACAGAGTATTTAGACAAAACCTGCTCTCTTCAACATCAGATAATGTTATAAAATCTGCTCTGATCAAAATAAAATCCTCAATAAACAGAAGCCTGAAATTTCAGGCTGCTGAAATTGCTTTACAGAATATCTGCCAAGCTCATAGTCTATTTTTTTCTTAGCCTAAACAATTCCTGTATTAATCCAAATATTAAGTAGTGAAGCAGATATATTTAACACTAGGTAAAATTTTATCATGAATTCGTTTTATATGCTCTATGTGACTTACCTTTTAAAAGTTACAGATTTTTAGTGGCTACAGAAGCTTTATTTTTCATTATATGCTATCTCTGTGAAGTCACAATGGCTCGTCTGTGTGTGTGGGACTGTGCTGCACCCCTGTCTTTCCTTATTAATCACCAGTTAAAGAGAGAGGTGAACTGTCTCAGATGCGCCTCAGTCGTACTTAAACGTGCCGGATTATTTATAAACTACTAACTGCATGTGCCATTACAACTCCAACAGATTACCCTGCAGCAGAGGGGCTGGAAACTAAGTGTCACGGTTAGTATATGCCACATGTTTGGAGTAACTGCGCTGAGATGTTTCCAAGCCTTCTGAGAGGAGAAAACCGGATCTTTGGCTACCGAAAGATCTTCAGCTTCTATGGTGTGATCAGATGATTTCATACTCCCGTGAGAGCAGGCAGGAAAGTAATCTCGCTTGTCTGTACCATGTCAAGATAGCAAAGCCACTGAGCTGGTGTAAACCAACAGGTCCTAAAGAGCACATGACACAGCCCACAGAAATTATGACTTAGGCAGGTCATTTGGCCTGGGTAATAAGATGATTTCTCTTACTTTAGTCTTTCGCACATTTTTGGTTTGGGAAGTGAAATGAAATTATAGGATGCATTATGCAGCAGAATGTCACACTGCATCATGAGTGCTGCGGTGCCTGTAAAGCACAAAGATCGCCATAACTTGACATGTCCTCGTGGAACAGAAACCTCAAAGAAATGGAGTTAAATAGAAGTGTGAAGAGGGAAGGGAAGGTTGAGGAAACAAGCTGACATCCTCAGTTTGGGACCCAATTACTGACTTGAACACCTGGTGAGTCTCTATGAACCTGTTAGAGGAAAATCAGTCACTTCCTCTGCTTGTGGCATGAGGCACTCATGAAACACATACAGCAGGAAGTGGTAACACTCTGTAAGTGACCAAATTTCACTGTAATTAAAAAAAAAAAAGTCTAAAAAGAGGGTCCTTAAAGATTTCTGACTCCTTATTTCCCTAGTTTCTATGAAATTCAGGAGTTTTTACTAATTACTTATCTATTCATTCCTCACATCTACTTTAACAGTAATATTATTAAACATACAGGTATTATTTAAGATCATCTAGAACTTCAGGGAATGATAGTGACTTATAGAGGAGAAAAAATATATTTAGCCAATATTGGACTAGCAGTGCCATCCAAATGGTCCCATTTATTACACCCATGGTGACTTCTGCGTGACAAATCAGCCCAGTATTTTAACAGTCTAGTTCATCCTTTTGCCTCAGTCCAAGATGGGAAAATATGGAACCTACAGACAACGTTAAATTTTTATTTTATGGTTTTTTTCACATGAAAGTAGCAGCAGATGAGAACTGAAGACAGAGCTCTAGATGAGCTTACATCCCTCTTTAATCGACTCTGCTTCCGTGGCAAGAAAATGAGCACCTTGTTAGCCATCTTGTTGACCTAAAGTCTGTAGCTCCGCCGTGTGTAAATTGTGGTGGAGGAATACATTTTTTCTGCTGTACATGTGTAACGAGATGGGTCCCCTCGGGGGCTGTCCCAGCCTCCCTGTGAAAGTGGTGTGCTGCCGAGGCACAGCAGTTTGGTCTTTCGGAGCTCCTGAGAACATTGGGAAGCTGTCAGCCTTGGACGCTGGCTTTGCTGCAGCAGCCAAACCGTTCTGGGTGACCTCTGAGGCCAGGCTTTCATACGTGCCTCGGGAATGCTTGATGACTTCCACGATCTCCTTCTCTTTCAGGAGGCTGCTCAGACACAAACTGGACAGCTGACAGCTCTTGCTTTCGTATGCTGCTGCTTGGTTGCCCGGTGGGTGTCTAAAAGGGTCCTCGGTGGGAGTATGTGCTGACTTTCTGTCCCTTGTGCTGAGATTTTGGCTCGCCGTTCTGATTGGATATGTAGTCTGGGGAAACAAAATAAAACAAAAAAACCCAAAAAGTGTTAGTAATAGAATGCAGGAGAGAAATGGTGTAGAGTACATAAACTACTCTTCATTACACATGTACAGCACACAAGTCTGGCAGATTAAAGTGAAAGACAACTCTCAGTTGCTGCTAAAACTTCTAAGACACTGCTATCATAAAATAGAAGTATTGTTATTCACATTTAACAGCGCTAGGATTGAAAAAATGCTTACAACAGGTAATGATTTCAGCATTTTCCTTAAAAAATGGTTTAAATCGAAGGAAAGTATTTTTTTTTTCAGAACATTATAAATGGATAAAAAGTCTCCATGAATTCTAAGCAGATTTGCAAAAGCATTTCACATGAGGAAACAAACAGAATTTTGATCACATAGAGTTCAACACTTAATACTCCCAAATACTTACAAAATCTAAAGAACATATTTTGTGAATACCCTCAGGTCTCAGTTAAGCTCAGAACATGCTCAATTTTCATTGTCCCTTGAATCCAGCTGTTTTGTTATGTAGTTACGAGTCAAACACATGCCAAAATTCTCTGCCAGAGCAGAGCGATAATTTTATTTCAGCTGCCTAGAAAAAATACAATGTAAGAAGGATTTTAGCACGTTACCAACTTCTGATGCCGCGCAAGGAGGCATGCATCTGATTTTGTTTGAATGATGGTAATTTGTCTGTGCATGGCAAATCAGATCACTGCAGACATCCAGTGTTCTCCTGGTGTGATGCTTTATATTGTCCCTAGAACTGGGGAGGAGACGATGGTACACTTTCCCAGGTAACACTTACAGCAATGGGTTAATCTGAAACAAAAATCCAATTTGACTCCTTATAGGTTTTCTGCAACAGAACTCTGAAAGGACATAGTAGGAGCAGCTTCTTGACATTTACATTGATATATGAGCTCTGATGTTGCAGAACAAAGCTGAGAGGATAAAAAAATACTACCAAGCCTTACAACAATATTTGGCTAAAAATATTTCAGGATATTTCCATAGAAAACTTAGATATATTGTTTCAGAATGAATTGTATCACTTCACATGCATTTCTATTTTAAGCAACATAGAAGAATGATACAGTCAGTATTCACAGCTTAAATCTTTTTTTAAGTGCAGGCAGGCTAATGGCCGTGATTCCATGCAGAGCCATCTGCAGGTTTACGTACAAGGACTGCAGTGCATTTTAGGCATCAGAGATTATATTTTAAAAAAAATATTAGTTCTGGAGCATCATTTTTTCCCACATTATTCAGTGCCGATTGCACCCAGATTCATAAATGGGAGTAGAACACTTGTGGAACACATTACTACAGCTTTTATGCCTACAGCACACAGGTGTTGAAATGAAATTCCATTTAATTCCTAGGGTATCATTCTTGGGAGGACCTGTCCATAAGTTCAAAAACACTTAATTTATTTTTTTTATCTATTAATTATTTATTTTCATGCCAGTAAATATAATCTTCCTACTGGGACAAGAGAGTCAAATTTAATGCCCTGTCAAAAATCCATTCATTTACTGTAAGGGAATGTATCTGGAGTAACCATATGTCACCCTACATCTTTGAAAACCTAAAGATTGATACAGAACCTTAGAGGAACTTCATGGTGGGACCTCCAGTCCATCCTGAACTTCTGCTTAACTCCAGTTTATCCCTCCAGACATTCATGGTCCTCAACCATCTGTTAAGGACCTTCATCAATGCAACCTGTACAGCCTTCTCCATTCAGATTCTTTCACTATATTACCTTTACTTTTAAAAAAGGTCTTCCCAATGTCTAAACTGAATCTTTCTGGCTTCAAGTGTATTCTTTCTCTCTCTCCTATGGAAATGAAGAAAAAATTGCTGTTTGATCTTGAATACCTGTTTATGTCTTCAAAGAATGCTGTCAAGCAACCCCTTAATCCTCTCTGCTCTAGAATAAGAAAATACCACATTGGTCTTTTCTCATAGGACTCATCTGCTAGACTCTGAGTCATTCACACTTATCTTCTCTACAGATTCCCTTCAGTAATTCCACTATTTTCTTCTTGAAGTGGAAGGCTGAGGAGTACAGTACTCAAGGTAATCCCCCACCTTTATGAAGCAGAACAAACACTATTAATCCTATGTAGGACTTCTTCATCTGCTCCTTATTAATTACTCCGGTAGGAGGTTAGTAATTTTATTTGGCAACAGCATGAAATTGTTCACTCATTTCCACAAAAGTTTCATGATTTTTTAATGCGAAATTGTATCTAAGTTCAGCTGATGATTGTCACTTTGATTTTTTATATTGCTTTTTAATTTGATGAAATGCTGTTATGACTATCTAGCACCGTGGTGTTTCTTTCCTCTTCCTTATCAAGGTTATATCAAGGTTATATTTCACATCATCAAGGTTATATTTCACATGAAACATTTTCAATTTACAAAATAAATGCTGAGTTTGTAGGTCTACAAAATATTTGCTTCGGGTTGCTGGCCGATGGGGGAAGACAATGTGTGTCTATGTATCAATAAATATTGAATAATATATATGGTTAGGGAAGGTCTTAGTTTTGTGAAGCTGTAACTTGCTGAAATTTCCCCCCTATTGAATAATTAAACAAATATCAGGTGGTGACAAATTAAGAGCTAATTTACCTACATTTTAAAACATCAACAGAAATTCAGAATATGCCATCAGAATTTTAAGAAATTGCTTTGGCCCTGTCCCTAGCAATAAGATAATAAGATGATTAACAAGGAAAGACAGACTCATTCTATCAGATACATAGTTAGACATCAAATGAGCAGAGATTTTAATAGAAATGCTGCCAAAACCCAATACTATTGTTGTTACCTATGACAAATTACTGGAGAATAGCTTCTAATCAGGAAAACAGAGAGCGGTGGTCAGATGGGAGTCAATATCAACAAGAAATCCTCTCCCCTGCCCTCATCCTAATAACATTATTCTCCCTTGAAAACATTGTCAATAAGAACTCCAATGCTGCTTTGATTTTCATGCAAGTTATTCTTTGCTGTCCTTCTAACATTTTTATAAAAATTGCAACCTACAGAATTTAAATTAATTAATTGATCATTTGATGAATTCAGATAATTCATCTTGAAAAAATACAGTGCAAGATATAAAAATGCCAGCAAGAGTTTTCTTGCTGGTCCATTTTACAGTTATTTGGGATTCCCATGAACTGGTCAGAATAAGGAAAATGTCCCAGAATGAGATGCACAAAAGTAAAAACCACACATGCCATACTAAAAAAAAAACCCCAAATCAAACCAACTTCAGACAAACTTAAAGATTTGTTTTTAACCTGTTCCTTCTTATCTTCCTGTGAATGTCTAATGCAAAATTTTCAGCGCTGAACTTTTAGGCACCAACCGTGTTCTCTGAGCGTCAGCCATGAGCGAGCAGAGCCCCAATCCCAACGCATCTGTTTGCCAATTTGAAGGCTGAGTCCTTGTCCAAAGCTGAAGGTGGCTCGCTGCCAGTCGTGCTCCAGCCCAGCCTAGAGCAGCTGCAGGGCTGCTGTAAACTGCTGCTTGGCGGGGCTCCAAGGGGCCAATCTGCCAGCTGGTGACTGCTGAAGCAAAAAATCCATTCATCTTTTTCCCTTTTATTTTTCAGTAGCTCAGCTAGAACCAACAATTTCTCTGCCCCAGAAATCCCCAATGCCGCTCTATAGTCTGCCTTACTGTGGGCCCAGGAAATGGGTTGCAATTAGGATGCAAATGGGGTTCTGAAATTTCTTTCAAAAGTAGCCCATTTTAAATATATGCAGAGGGAAAAAAAGGCCTCCTTTGTGGTTTTAAATATGTCTTAACCTTTAAGAAAACATCTGGATTTGAATTTCCTGATCCTATTAAACACACACGCAAGAAGTGCACACTTTCATGCTTGAGTCTATTTCTCAAAGAGAAGAAAAAAGGATTTTATTAAAATCTGATTGGCTGTAAAATTTTTATAGGTTTGTAACGTGATCACTTATTTTTTAAGGCACCTAAATGTGAATAAGTTCAAAATACTTTATGTTTGATTATTCCACACTAGTGCTAAACAAGGATTGAACCAAAATGGGACCTCAATATTCTTAAAATATACTTTCCATAATTTAATTTTTTTGAGGGTTATTTTTGTGATTGTAATTCTAGCTACTTTTTCTTATATTAAGAAAAAAACCCAAGCCTCCTCAGTGGCCTCCCATAATGCAATGAAACTCTTCTAGAAAGCTCCAGAATGAGACATTATAAACAAAACACTGCAGCCATTCATCACTTTCCGTTTTCAAACCCAATGAGTGAAATATGACAAGAGTTAACAACAAGACAACACTGCTGCAGGACATTTGAAAATGAATATTGTTCCTGACTGTCTGGTGATAAAGTACTAATAAAAAATGACAGGCAAAAACATGAATTACAAAACAACCCCAAAAAGGGTGCAGATTTTTAAGATGTCTGTGCCCAGAGGCATCTGGGACTCTTAGATTCCTATAATGTAATTCTTCCAAGTAGAGCAACTTTCTTAAATACATCATTCTGACAGCAGACATAGAGAATAAAACCAAACAAAACACACTTTCATCAGTGTACCTGCTGCACCCTGACAACCAAACAATGGTGAATTTGAAGAACATGGCTTTACCACCCCAAAGGATTTTACACTTTCAGAGGTATTAATGGAAGCACACTAGAGAGAGCAATTATTCTGACAGAAACCTGAAGACTTTCTGGATTCCGTCATGTTTTCTGTTGCTTAATTATTTTGTGTTTGCGGATACACAAGGAATGTAAGATGTGTTCTCCAGTGTAATATTAACTACACAGCCCAGCATGGCTCCCTTGGCCCTTGTCAGGTCTCAGCTGGATTGCAGCACCTTCCGCAGGGCTGTCTCCATTTGCAGCCTGGCCCAGAATTCATAAAATATAAAGCAACATAAAGGAGCCCAGACATAAAACAAGGTGCTATAGCTCTATATTTCTTTTAAGGATGGAAAGGATGAAGCCCTTCATGATGCTTTTGAATTTATACACCTTCAGATGCCTTTCGCAGTTCTGACAGTTTATATAAGTGCAGATCTAATTTACCAAAACACAGGTTAACTCAGTGCTTTGATATGCCACATCTGTCACTATGGCAGCTTCTTAATTTCTACACCTCCTCACTTTTGTGCTTACCAGCTTCCAGCCTAGAGATGATCCAACACAAAATGTAATTTAGCTGCAGCAGGTAATTGTTCTTCATTCAAGTCTCTTAAAAATCACTCGCTCTTATTGATTTCAGTAGCACCTGGACTGAGAGAGTAGCTTTTACAATCCAAACCTGCATCTATCGAACATCTGATGCTGCCTTCCAGCAACACGGGACAAATGAAAGAAATGAAGTCCAGTGATGCAAAATAAGACATGGACTTGTATCAGCAGCTTATGGGTAAGAACCAGCTGCTGATCAATTTGTCAGCTCTACTATCATTCTTCATAAAATGAATGCAGTTAACATAAATCACAAACATTTTTCCTTCTGCCTTTCAAACACCTTCACTTCCTTACTGAAAGCAAAAATTGTGAGATGCTAAAATGCTGCCTCTTTGCCATAAGGCCATTTAAACAAACAGGCAAAATGAATAAAAGTTAACTATAGTGGTCAGTTAATGTCCTAAAAGAATTTTATGGTGGTGATGATACAATGCGATAAGTAACAGACGGAGTGCTTAAGTAAGATCTTAGTCTTCTCTCAACAAGGAATTATCCTTGACAAATTTTATTTATGTGAGTAATAATGCACAGTTAAGGCAACAAGGTGTAAAAGGATGTAATGCTGTTTTATAAAGCAGGAAGAAAACAGTGAAGAATTTCCCATTAATTTCTAGTAACTGTAAATCACTGCTCTGCATTCTCAATACTGCATTCCAAAGGTTAACTGAAGATTTTTCTCATTAGTAAAGCTAAGAGAAAATTTTGCATTTTACAGCTATTTGCCATGCCTTCCAAATAAAACAACTGTAAATTTGGAGCTGTTAATCACATTCTTCAAAAGTGCTAGAAAATTCATTTAGATGATACTGAATATGCCTTGTTATACCCTATGGTTTAAAATTCTAAAAAACTGCAAAAATACATATGAAAAGGAAAGCTACTAAGTAGTGTGGATCCTTCAGTGATAGAACTACCAAACAACAGGACACTCTATGTGACATGATAAATATTATGTTTCTCAATCTGCATCTAAGTCTTCTCCAAGATCAGAAAGTCAATTCAGAAAAAGTAATGAACTTTTCTTATGTGGTACCTGGAGAAAAAATGGTAAAAAAGATGCAATGGACTTTTACACACATTTAAAAAATCTGTTAAATTCCCAATGTTGGAAACATCCTGTGTTTAGCAAATACTAGCTCCAGCGATTCTCCTAACACTTATGCTTCTACTGAAGCCTTCAGCATCTTTTCTTACTGATCTTGTATCCCCTCAGGTTCTTTGGGCAGACAAAGCTCTTGCAGCCAATGATGAGGAAAATCTCTTGATTAACTTCTTTTAATACACAGGCTCCACCTCTGGTTTCAGGCAGCAGAGTCTCGAATAAGATGCCAGAGTCAAACTTGTCCAAGGACCTCCCAGGCCACATTCCAGGAGCCTGGATAGGCCCCATGTTCTCCCATCATGTTGGGTCTCGCTGTGTCTGTGCAACCCAAGAAATTAGGGCCACTTGTGCCACGCTTTCAGCTACAGTCATACAGAAAGGCAGAGGTGTATACAGTCAAGGTCCTCTTTTGCATAACAGATGCAAAATGAACTGACAGAAAAGGAGCAGTGGATCCATGGGAACACAAGGGTCACTTCACAAGGCCACCGTTCGTGCAGCGTGGGCAGTGAAGTAAGACACAAAGGTCCTGAGGAAACACTAAGGGAGTTTGCTCTGGAATTACAAGCAGGAAAGCTGCACAAGTGCTAATGAGCCCTGCTGAAAGCGTGTGCCACTCAGCTGACATTTATTGCTATGCTGACAGGGAGTTCTGGCTTTGCAAGCCAAGCCAGTATTTCTGTACAACATTTGATGTGCCATGTAGACATAATAAGTTGTTCAAGGATCCCTGCCTTGTGCCTTACCTATTTTATTGACGACCAGCTGTCTGAAAGCTGTGAAGGCCAATTCTAGCCTCAGGCCAGACGTGGTCACCAAAACCTGATTATTGTATCGGTAGATCATCTGAATTAAAACTGACTTGTAGGTGGCAAGTACCTTTGACAACTACTAATACATACATGCTCAGTCTTTACCAAGTTTCCAGTTATCCTCTTCTTTGTTTTCTTAATCTAATATCACCTAGCATGATTTCCTAGAGTGTTAGAAACGCCATATATAAAATGAAATTCATTTGATGATGTATTCCCTTAGGTAATACACCAGGAGACAGCAGCCTTAGAAGTAGTAGTCTCAGAAAGCCTTTCATATGCAATGTACAGTTGCTTATATACTATATAGCTCTGTATCTGAAAAATACTTACAGGAAAAGAAAGTAAAAATATAGATATTATGCTTACAGATGTTATGTTTGGGATAAGAATCTTAATACTTTGGCATATGAAGCTTTAGCTTTAACAGCTGGACATAAAGGGTCTCAAATCTCTGTTGTGCCTCTGTATATTTTTTGTATCTTCTGTGAAGAAAATAATTATATATACTTATCTTTGAGTTCAGGACTTTCTTGTCTAGCTTTCAATTAGTGAATGCCACAAATCAGATTTCTACTGAATGTCTGCCTTCAGAAAGAAGTACTGCTTGCTTTTTCATAAAAGAATACACAAAATCCCAGATGAATTGTACTTAGCCAACATTCATCTTTTTTCATTACATTATTTAACAACAATAAAAAATCTTTCTATTAAATTTTCATAAATGAGATTCATAAATTAGCATCCTTACTGTTGAAAGCAGTAAGGGCTGAACTTATAAGTACAGTGGGGGAAATTGCATACATTGGCAAATGACGATCAGCTACTGTCATATTAATCAGTGACACTGTCCCTCAGGTCAATATATAGTCTGCAGAGGAGAAATCAGTGGACTAACAAAAAGGGCAAATTTTATCTTGATAACAAGAAAAGAAATTCTAATTGCCCTTACATTGACTAGATTTTTTATTTTTATTATGAGATTACCGAGACCAAGATATCCTTGATGGGAAAGAGAAAATATTCTTTTTGTTTTAATATCTATCTATGAGGGCACCTGTTTTAGGAATGAAAAATCACAGAGTAGTCAGACATTTTTATCCCCAAAGTAGATTTCCATAATTAAGCCTTTCCTTGTGGTTGGACCAAAAAATTATAACATAACTACAATCAATCCCTAGCCTTAACTCGTTAGGTTTCGTGTGCTGAACAAAATGAAGAAATAGAAGCCTAAGTCAGGATGAAGCATTACTGTTCCAGAGAGATACTGACTCCCCGTGGTAGGATTCAGTCAGAAAAAAACCTGTATGAACTTTGCACCACAGGACAATGCTCAGTGAATTAGACTTCATTCATAATAGAAAAAAATTACCTTAAAATATTTTCTTCAAAGATCATACTGTCTAGGATGGTTATAAATTTATGCTGAGTGAATCACTCCATGCCTAGGTTTTTTTGGTTTTTTTTTAAGGCATTGACTATCTTAAAAATAGCAAAAGAACAAATAGGATTCTCTTGGAATAGGGAATCTCTCTGCCTGGTTTTTCTTTTTCCTTTTTCTGTTAAACCAATGACCCAAGAATGTTTTGGCCTTGTTGGTATGGAATTGTTTCATTTAAATTCTGTTCTCTAATCTCCATCTGCCAGTATCAAATATATTTACAGCAAGAAAATCTTGTCAGAGAGAGGAAAGGGACTCCCAGACAAGAGGTATAGATAGTTGTAAAGGAAATGTGAGTGCCATAAGGAATCCATACAGCTGATTTACATGAAAGAGAAGTTACTTTAACGAAACGGTGTTTGCAGTTGAATGATGTAATCACAGAACCATAGCATGATTTGTGTTGGAAAGGACCTTAAATATCACCTTGTTCCAACCCCCCTGCCATGGCCAGGGATTCCTTCCACTAGACCAGGTGCTCAACAATTCCAAGGATGGAGCATCCCCAGCTTCTCTGGAGCATCTGTTCCAGTGCCTCACTACCCTGTGAGTAAAGAATTTCTTCCCAATATCTAGACTAAATCTCTTCTCTTTTAGTTTAAAACCATTCCCCCTTGCCCTGTCGCTATCTGCCCATGTAAAAAGTCACTCTTCCTCGTTTTTCTAAGCCCCCTTTAAGTACTGGAATGAGCTGCAAGGTCTTCCCAGAGTGTTCCCTTCTCCAGGCTGAATAGTCCCAGCTCTCTCAGCCTGTCTTCACAGGAGCGGTGCTCCAGCCCCGATCATCTTCATGGCCTCCCCTCTGGACATGCTCCATGAGGTCCATGTCCTTCCTATGTTGGGGACCTCAGAGCTGGTCTCAACACTGACCTGAGGACACCACTTGTCACAACTTTCCAATGTGAGCCACCGAAAGCAACACTTTGAGTGTGACCATCCGGCCAACTCCTTATCGACAGAGTGATCCATCCATCACATCCGTTCAGAGACAAGGATGTCACTGGGACAGTGCAAAATGCTTTGCACAAGGCCAGGTAGATTATGTCACTTCCTCTTCCCCTATCAACCAACACTGTAACCTTGTCAAAGAAGGTCACCAGATTTGTCAGGCACAATCTGCCCCTAGTGAAGCCGTGCTGGGCTTTCAATCCATTATGTTCTGAAAAGATCCAAAATCTTATCTCCTACATTGTGTACCGTTGGTGGTGATAGAAAATTTCCCTTACTGTGTAATTTCAGAAAAACCAAGTTTCACATAGGTAAGATAACCCATCAGATAAGTGCATGAAATAACCTCTTTCTGCCTATGCTAGCAGCTTACACAAAAGAAGAAAAATATTTCATAGCATTTTTACTGTACCTCTCTAAGGGTCCATTCAGTTCCGCTCTCTTTTAAACCAGCTAGTGCAGGACAGCGTTCATTGTGAGGCACACTACTCAGTGCTCAGGAAAATGTACTCTAACAAGGTAAAACTGATTCATATATTTCATGTATTTAAAGGCCAGTAAACGCTGTTATAATCATCTTCTTTGACTTCCTCTGCAGTAGGAGATTTCTCTTGGTGAACTCAGGTAATCCAGAAGAGGGGGTGGAATTACAGCATAATTTAGAAGACTAAAAGTAATGGAGAATGTATTTTGTTTCTTCCTAATCCACTGAAATATTTTTATAACAATGCTAGCCAGGCCCATACTGGAAATGTTGCTGTATTCTGGTGACAAATCCTACATTAGTATTTGAACAAGAAAAAGAAAGCATATTACTGCTGACAAAACTGCTGCTAGGAGATGCTGTTTCTACAGAGCAGAGGGGACAAGTGTCTAAGACATTTAGGAACAGACAATTCTTGGAGAAAGTGCTAGCTGGATTTGGAGCTAACCCTGTCTTGAGAAAGTTTTGGTCATTGAAGTAATCAGATGTATGATTTGAAGGCCCTGTTCCATTATGTAAATGATTATACAGGCTGCACAACCATGAGGAGCCCAATACAGCCTTCAAATGAGAAAGAACCCAAAACTTCACAAAAACCCCTATAGGACCAAAATCATGTTACTTAGAAAAGTAACCTTCCTTTCTACCTAACTTCTCTGGAAATACGGAAAAGAAAAAAAAAAAGAGCAAGCAAAAAAAAGCAGTTATTTCAAAATATTCACCATAAAACCTCCTTATTTCCTTCAGCAAAACTATATTACACAAACTTAGCAAGGGAAAATTAACAAAAGAAAACAAAAACATAAGCATCCACTGAAATTTTGTTTTTTGCCTTTCCTGCTCGGGGAACTGACATAAAAAAATTTGGCAAAAATACTGGATTACTTCTATTGGTTTCTGCTTCTCTATTCCTATGCCTAGCCTAGGGAAAGTTAGCAAGATTGTATTTCATAATATAGCTCCAACTTTCTGTAATAAAGCACATGGGAATGTATTTACCTACTGCCTGTTGCAGCATCCTCTTTCTCTGTAAAAGTTTATGTTTTCTTTTTTTTTAGAGCCCATAATATCAGTTTCTCACTTGAAAAAAAGGAACAGATTATTTGCTCACCACTATCACCACGGCTGAAACTCTGAAGTATGTTGGTCCTGAAAAAGGGCAGAAGAGCTTACAGCTAAATCTGGCAAGGAACACATTTTCCAAGGGGTGACTCCTTTGGCCAGATTAAGCAGCATGACCTGCATGGCTTGCAGTCATGCTATTCAAGCAACAAACAGCTCTATAAACACTCTAGAGGAGAGATCTCTGACCTGACCATCAGATTTTCTGCTGCAAACTGAAATCCCTTTGAAGCTGAATTCCTCAATTTCGCAGTGTTATTACTGCTGCAGATATTCTCAGTGTTTTCCCTCACCAGCCAGAACAGCACAGTTTTGAAATGGCTCTTTACCTGCTGAGGGTCCATTTAATGTAATCCACAGGCAAGGACCCAGCCTTCTGCTTGAGAGGTGCCAACACTGAAACCAGCTAAAAATTTAACCAATATAGCTAAAAATTTAGCCAATATAGCTAAAACTGTGCTTCAAATCAGGAAAGCTACAAGCAGGATAAAAAAACTTTGTACCCAGACAACAAAGTTGTCTAAGGCAGCATCCCAAAAACTCCAATTAACTGTACAGTGAGAGATAAAAGATGAGCAATGTTTGAAATTCATGATGGAGGACAATGTGCGCACACACACTCACACACACCCCAAGGATTGATAAAAGATAGTCTCACATTTGACTGACATCCACCAACTTCTAAAAGCCTATAAAGCACACACAAACAGCTCCCAGAATATTCCAACCCAAAGCAGGCCACGTAGGCTATAACAGGTGATCATTATTTAGGAGGGGATATCTTACAAGCTGCCTATCTCACCTCTGGATTTCTGCCTCTCAGCCATTGGCAAATTGCTCCTCTCACTTCTGTAAACCTTGCAGGAATCAGGGAATACTCCATAATTCAGGGCACACACCCACTCTGCTGCCTCCAGACATTCAGCTAGTGCATGTCATCTACCTTTCAGTCTCTGAAACACAATATCTCTTGTGATCTGCAACATGCTTAGACACTAGTTTGACAGCTCTTTGCTCTGGTCCCAAAGTAAAATCCTTCCTCAGCTGTGGAAAGAGAGATTAAGCAGGGTGTCCTGGAATAAAAACAAATATACTGATGACTACACTACTAGATGTGCTGAAAAAGCACCCATGTCTCATTAGGAATATCAAGTAGAAACTTTGAAAGCTCCAACTCACAAACATCTTCCTATCAGCAAAAGTAAGTATGATGAATCAGGTAGTTTTGGGGCATTGGAGCACACTGGAATCCAACTCAGCATATTTGTGCTACCATATATCTGATTTACTGCTGCCAGGCTAGTCCAAGGATCCCATTTCCCTCCATGTGGCTGAGCATGGCGAGGCACAAGTAGGCTCAGGAAGGCTGGCAAGCAGCAGGACGCCCACCGAGTGGTGCCTGCCACATGCCATAAACAGCTCCCAGTCACCCTGTCACAGCAGCCTCAGCAGCTCACCTCCGCGGGCCGAGCAGGTTAACAGCTGACTCCTGCCTTTCCGTGTAGCGATAATTACACACTTCTCAGCACACAAACTCCCATGCTGACATCTGCCTGCATAGTGCCGGGGAAGGAAATGAAATGCAGATGCTCTGCATCAAACCCGATTACCCAAACCTGCGGCACAGCCCACCCACCCCAATCAGTTATCCCTTAGTGCACAGGACATCGCTGCTTTGGGAAAACTCAGCTTCAAGAAGCATCCCTGTTTCATCTTTCTCTTCTTTTCCTTGTGTTTTTCCATTTCCTCATTTTTCTGGAGGCACAGCTACAAGGCAGAAAAACTTACAGCTTGCAGTAGCTTCGATGCCAAAAATCAGTCTGTCCAACAGCCACAGTGACAGTATGTGGAGCAATGACAACAGAAAATGTTGACTGTGCCTGAGTGCCAGGCTGCAGTGCAGAGAGCTGCTCCTGCCCCGAGCTCCAAAGGATTTGAACACTCCTGCCAGAAGAGGAGCAGACTATCAAAGCAGGAGTCATGCTCTTTCTGCAAGCTTGACCAGGGACACGACACGCTGTGATTCCCTCTCATGAACTATCCTCCCTTGAAATGTGGGAAACACACAGACACTTGAAATCCTTTCATGAGATGCGGTGATCTATGGAGTAAATTGTGTTGCAAAAAACCCTTCAGACTGACTCCTCTGCAAACTCAGTTTGAATTGAAATGGGGATCTTAACTTTTCAGACTGCTTCCCTTTAAATTCAGAAGAGCATGTGTAGGAAAATAAAAAAGAAGCAGCTGCTATGGAGAAAGAAAAGCACTCTCTTTTTAGTACCTGAAGAGGAATGCTGAAGGTGTATGTGAATACAAATCTTTATATGTGAAGAAAAATACATCCTATGCCAATGCAAAAATGAAACTGCTTCTAAATAGGAGAAACGTAGGTTCTCCCTTCTCTTCAGAAATTATTTAATTGAAAAATAGTCTGCATTCAACACATTTGATTTCAAGATAAGAGCACCATTGCTTTGAAATCTTAATGGTGGATTTATCACAATTTGTGCTGTAAGTTCAACACATATCCTTATGAGAATTTATAACCAAAATGACCAAATTATAAGTTTTCATTAATATTAAAACACATTCTCCTGAAAGCTCTAGTAAGGACATAAAATATTTTATTCTTCTTTTTTTACCTGATAACAGTCACTAAGCTTAATTCTAAAAAAATTTAAATATCAACATATCACCTTAAAATAAGATCATGCAGACTTGTATGTTAACATAAAGAAAAATAAGATACAAATGATACCTACAGTACAAACTCCTCTATGTTTAGTATGTATTTACACTCAAAAAAAGTATTATTGATTGTTATTTTAGATTCTGCTTAATAAAAATATTTTACTTCCTTCCATGGAGCTTTTAATATTAAATAGTGTTCAAACAATGTTGCCTAGAACAAATCTCACAAATGCAGGGAAGGAAAGAACTTGCAGAGATATCCAAATGCAGACAGGATAAAAAACCTTTACCCTAGTGTAGAAAACAATTAATTTCTAACTCCCAAGACATGTAAGAACAGGTCAGGTCACATTGCATAGGTAATATTTTCTATAATGTTGCTAGAAATGCTGAAATGATGTACTGCCTGAATTTGACCATTTTATACATACATATATATATATCTATATATATAGCCAGTGTAGATGTGAAATAAAAAGCACACTAAATCCAACTAGTCTACAATGCCATAAACAATACCTATTATATGTTATTTCATTCTCTTGGGAAAGAAATATGTGGTAATTTGCTAAGCTATTTTCACTTTATTCTTAACATTTATGGCTATTACTAGTAGAAAGCAGCAACAGCTTGACTTTTTAGCATGCAAAACACTCAATCTGAAAAAGACACATAAAAGAAAAATATACGCAGCTTCCCATTTGTTCTGTGTCAGCAAAGTCTTTAACTAGGCTTTCTTAGTAGAGTATGCTAATTATAGGTGAATTCAACAAATTATCAGGGGAAGACAAGGAAATGAGGTATGAGAATGAAATAATTTATAGGGGTTGGCATTAAAAAAAGCCCCTAATGTCCCTATCTTGCCAAAGCTTTGCGTCTGAATTATGACAGATGCAGCGCACTCCAATGCCTGTTTCAGAAATGCCCCACATTTAGCAGCTGTGTCTCTGTTCAGGCTTTATTTGCTGTGTTTAGCTGTGGTCATTACTGCTTTGTTCTCAAACATGAAGCTGTAACAGGATGTCTACTTTGTAGGGAATCACCACAAGTTCCCACTAAAATGCAGGGTACAGCAGCCACAGAGCATTATTTAAACTTGTGCCCTGAGGACTTGGGGTTCTGTACAGGTTATTTCTCTTGGGAACCACACTTTTTTAATTATAGCGACTAAAACAGCCATTGCTATGCTAGCCAATATGAGGCAGAACCCTCTGTGTGCCAAACTTACCCCGCTATAATATAAAGTTTTGTACGTTTGTCATCTTTTCTGTTTAACTCTTCTGCAGCCAACCCTGCTAATTCCCTTGTGCCACAGTCAGGGTTTGAGTGGCTATGCAGTGAATTAAATAAGGAAGCTAGCGTGGCTGAAAACTACATCTTTCAAATCTCTATGTGGAAAGTTATTTTTCAGCCAGAACAGTTCACAGATCAAATGGTTTTTAGTCACACTAGAAGAGCAGCTAGAACAATCAGTTGAAGAAGAGGGAGACCAAGTCTTTTTGTTTTTTGTTTTTTGGGGTTTTTTTTTAATGAGAGGGCAGCGATATGGCAAGTGAAAGCAGGTTATGCAAAAAAGTTTGGTGGGGATCCATCTCCTCCACCGCCTGAGCTCTGCTGCCAGGTGCAGAGCACTTGTGCCTCTGTTGTGCTGTGATGCACCAGTGGCATTTGTCCCCGAAGGGAAGCGAGCCTCCTGTAGCCACAGGGCATTCTAAAGGATCCCACTCATCTCCAGGGGCAGAGTTTGCCCTGTGCACAGCTATAACCTCCCCACTCCCCATCCTGTGCTGCTGTCACCTCCATCCAGCCTGCATAGCTCCTCTCTGAGACTTCTGTCCCTAGTTCTGGTTCTCCCAGGCATGGAAGCAGCTGCATGTAGTGGTTAAACTTTCTCTAGTCTGTGACATCAGTGGGAATTACCAACTCTGGAACTTCACCAGGGCACCATCCAACTTGGCTCTGCTGTTAACGAACTTCATATTCACTGCTTCAGTATGAAAAAGCCATAAACATCCAACTGTCTTAATTCCTATTGGGCCATTAAATGAAAGCCATTAACGGTAAATGTCATGTCTTCAAGTAAATGATGACAAAAACCAAATCAAAACCTAAAATATATAAAGAGCTCTTCATTTTTCTTTCTAGGATGTAAATGATTAATAAAAATTGCATCAGAATAAATACATTTACATGGAATTTGCATGGGTTCTGCATCACCTTGAAGCACTAGCTGTCAATTGACTTCCACTCTGAGATCAGATTTGCCTAAAACCAGATACAGTATATTGTTCTGTAGGATGATGTTTAAAAAAACCAATCTCCAAAAGTGTAATTTTCCAGGTTTTAAAAAGAAGCTGTAAAGAAAAAATTTATTACGAAATTTGGGAGAGGAAATGATTCAGTAAATGCTGCTTTGAAAGGCTACTGGTCATAGGAGGATGTAAAACATTCCTGTCCATATAATGTAAGTGTCAGTTGAAGGATGTTGCCAGGTATAAAGAACTTGAGTGTGTCATCTTTCAGACGTTCAGCCTAAATAATGCTTTTCCATTTACACTTCCCTCATTTTAACTTGTCCACTCAAAAAACAACTATGTCTTCTGCCATACAATCACTTCACAAATATTAATACAATTATTCTGATGACAATCAAGGGAGAAAAGGATGAAATATCAGCTAATAGGCACATGACAAACAGAGGAGGATTTTCTAATTTTACACAAGAATCTTTTGACCCCAGGACTGACTCAGTCATTCTGGATTCCAGTCCAGAAGAACATGGCTCTTACACCTTCACTGCTCGTAAAAGGTACCTGCTTTAACACAGAGCAAATAAAACATTTGTTCTTACAGAAGAGATAATGAAATTCTTAATGCACACATATCCTACTACACCCGAAGTCCATCTGTTCTGGTCTGGCAACCATTTGCTTATTTTTAAAATGTGACAGACTCTTTATCAGATTATCATTTATCACCATTAATGCTATTCTCAGACACACTATTCAATACAGGATAAATAAATCAGCATCACTTCTATGCCCTGTTACATATATTAAAAAGGCAACTTTGAATTACTTTGATATTTCTATTTTGAGAATGAAGGTACTAGGGTTTTTGCTTATCCACACTGCTCATAACCAAGTGATGTAATGAACCAGACAAAGCCTTTTTCATAATTAAACCTTTCTTTTCTTTACAGATTTCTGGGAGGAGATCCCGAATTTAGACAAATGACTGCAGATGGTGATATAAAGCTGTTTAGAAGACAAATGGTAGCTGTGGCTTTCAGGTGAAACTCTATTTTATACAGAGCCCTTGTAAGGTCTCCAGAACATTTTGTTGCTGAAAATAGAACTGCACTACGATTTAAGTCTTTTGTATGCATTTGTGCCAGCTGCTTACAAAGAGCACTTGCTCAGTGGATCTGAGCATACACCTACTTGACTCTTGCTGAAGGTTTGGGGATTTAAGGAATACACTTAAAAGGCTCTTTTGGTTGGTTGGTTGGTTGGTTGATTTTTTTCCCCCCTTCTGATGTCTTCTGAATAACAGAAAATATGAGTGCTAGCAACTCCCAGAAGTATCAAGTGAGAACTTATTGTCCCTGGCTTTTTAGAAAGCATACCAGATAACTGAGAAGGAAGAAATTACTTTTCTTTTTTGTTATGTAGATGGTGAAATGTGTATGATCAGATTTTAGAAGCAGATACTGTTACCAGAGTATATCTCAAGGATATATTTTAAGTATATTTTTAAGACTGTTAAAGACACAATCCTAGTTTTTGAGCTTTTAAGCAAGGAAAGGGGAAATCCACGCTCACCTCCCACTTTCTCTATTATAATGGAAGCTCAGATGCTGCAATTGAGGATTTGCCACAACACAAGAATTCTTTGCTCCTCATTTTAATGTCAAGTCTCTGAACACTGCACAAAAGGTAGTGTGGAGAGGTTTCCTGAGGCCAAGAACAATTGTCTAAGGTGCATGTATTCCACGCATATATCCTTCCAGCCATTTCCCATACTGTTTTCAAAATAATCCAACAGACTTATTTTAATGCCACAAGTTTAAGCTATGAGTTTTCCGAAAACCCTGCTTGAGGTTTAAATTAAAGCTCTCCAAAGACAGTGTATACCTCCCTCAGTGGTCTGAATGTATTTGTTACAACATTTTTAATCCTACTTCAAATTTCTGGTCTTTATATTCCTCTTTTTTTCCACTTTATTTTTTTTTTTTCCCCCCCCCCCCTC
>VZRL01004167.1:2214463-2338105 GCA_013397895.1 Origma solitaria
CTCATTCATTCAGGATTGCTTTCCTGTTTCAAAATGGTAACTTCTGACCTTCCTCCCCAGGATTGCTAACTATATCATATAGATTAACCTTAAAAATTATGTAGAAAGAATCCAATTTATATTCCCAGATGCACTTACGTAAAATTCTTAAGCTTTTTCTTAGGCTTCAGTTCAGCCCTTAAATGATATAACTCAGTGGTTTCTTACCAAGGAATTTATAAATTAACCCAATAACTTTAGAGAGCTTTGAATTAGGCCCTTAATAATTGGAATTTACTTCTGAATGTTTTAGTGTGCAGGGGTAGCACATTAGAACCCTGCTGGAAAGAAAGCTCCTTAATATTATATTAATATATTAGACATTTTAAAAGAGGCGCTCATAATGCTACTCTGATCATGTAGTGATATATCCCAAGTAAGACTGAGTGCTTAAATGGAAATAACCAAAACATCATTCCTCCTTTCAAATTAACTCCAGTAGCCTTGCCAAAATATACCATTATCATGCAGCAGAACAGCAGGCTGAATTTCAATAATAGCCCCACTAAAACTAATTACAGAAAAGGAGAAAAACCTCAAAAGATTTGTCTAATGATTGAAGTTTGAGCTTTGTTAAACTTTTGTACTAATCCTTAAAAAATGTGTGGAGGAAATAAATAGGACCTTTTGCAATTTCATTTAAGTCTGTGTAACACCAGTTGACCCTGTATGAAAAACATTGTGGTATTTAGTGTTCTGAATAGTCACAATAAAATGTAATGATGTAATATTTAAATTTGGTCTGGAGAATAGTTGTTAGGGAGTCTTTAAACAAAGAGGGTTATTTTTTTTCCTGTTGTTTTGATAAAAAAGAAAAGGAAGCAAATTATTTTTTAAAAGAAAGCTATTTCATTTTTATTAACTTCATTCATGAAGCTACTTCCTCAAAATCAAGCCAATTCAATCCTGACTGAAACAAAAGGCAAAAACTTTATTTTATTTCACTGGTCTTTGGGTGAGAACATCAGTGGGTTGCCGTAATTCTGTGGTCTTTGTTTTTTCCTTCTCCTTCATCACAGGAAAAGGAACTGGAAAAGATGGTATATAACTTAGAACAAAATTATCTATTGCACTCCCAATATAAATTTGGAGTTATAAATTTATAAATAAAGTCAGTTCATTGAAAATTGTCACAGTTCTCTAGTTTTACCACACACATCACCAAGTGTTACATGGAAAAAGAACTTCATAAAAAGGACATGAAATCTTTAGGATGCAATGCAGGGGAAGTTGGAATCACTATACCTTCAAAATTAGACATGTCTAGATATTTCAGATCCTAAAAGTCTTGTTTGTGCTCTCAAGGAAGGGACACCTACCCATCTCAGAGGTTCTGCTAAAGCTAAAAAGAGCTGCTTGTCCCAGGACTACAATTATGCACTGTCTGAGTAACGACAATCTTAGCCACCGAGTTTCTCTGGCACCACATTACAAGGGATGTTGGTTTACAAAGGGAGTTTTCACAACGGGAGTTGTTTAGATTGCTGTGGTTTATGACCAGTTCCCTGTGTTCAACACATTTCTTTACAGACAAGAATTAAAATTCACTCTTTTCCCTCCCGAAGATGCAAAATTTATTAGCATTAAAATTGTCAAGTGATTTAATGCAAGAAATTTCACTCTTGTAACAAAACACAGGAAAAAGGAAAAATGCAGACTAGTTACTCAAATGTGGTAGGACTCCCATGACAAACTGCAAAACCATATGATACCTTATTTTTTGAAATACAGTTAAAATGTCATTAAACTGCTTTATGGGGACTATTCATTTAGTTAGCAGTATGTTGAATTGCAAGATAATACTTTAAGATTATTTTCTGAAAATGCCATAGAATATTTTCTTTCTCAGCAAGTACACAAAGTGTCTGATTCTGTTGATAACGCTATTGTACAGTAGCGCAGTCAACAGTCCTCAAAGGAAAACAACATGGATTCTAATGACAGAGTCTGTCTACAATTTTACTCTAATTTAAACAGTAAACCTGTGAACCTATTATCTTGCGGGAGTCAAAATCATATCTGGATCCAAACTTGCTCAAAACTGACAGCTTTGAGCTCATAGAAAAGCAACATTCAGATTTCCACTTTAACACTGTGGTTCAGATTTGCCAGGGGAAAGACTGAAACATAACCTCTGTATTTTCAAGAGAACAAGAAGAGAAATTATAACTCCCAGGAATTTCTTTTGCTATTTTCGTAATTTTGCACAGTCACGTATTAATGAGGAACACATTTTAATTCTAATCAATATTCTGTGATGATCTTGTTCAGAAAACCTCACAAAAAGAAACAGAAGCCCCAGTTTCCTTACGCTGTGTGATGAAATGGTCACTTTACGCAATGCACACTCTTTTCCATTTTCAGTCTTATAATAATGCATTACTAGCAAAGCAATAGTAAAGATGCATTCTGGAATTTAATTAGGGAACATTCATCTTTGACTCAGCAATCCCCAGGTCTCATGCTTTTCACCAGGCGGCAAATTTTATTCTCGCTAAGAAGGCAACACCACTGTGAAGTGCAAAGGGCTTGGTGTACCCCTGCATGCAGAGCTTGACCTACCTATGCTTTCAGATTAATAATAAAGTGAAACTTCCGTGGCAGGAAGCAAAGGAGAAGGCAATGAAGCTCCAACCAACAGCTAGCAGGGCACAGCTGGGCTGCTCAGCCAGAATGGCTCTGCCTAGGGCAGAGTGTTTTTAAGGAAGGGCAGGAATCGCTGGGCAGAGAGAGGAGGAGGGGAAAACCCCATTTATAGTCTATGATACAAGCTCCCATAACCTGGAGGGAGGGAGGGAAGGGAGGAAGGGCAGAAGGGAGGGATGAGAAAATGAAGAAAAGGAGAGAGGGAGGCACCTAAAGTGTACGGTAAGAACTAAGATTCAACAGAACTTCTTTCCATCTCTATGTTTGTTCATGAAGCCATCAATTAATGTGCTTTGCGGAGGTTTGCTCTTTATACGGTGCACAAAAAGATGCTGAAAACTGATCTGCTGGGCATGTTGATCACTTGTCATAAATAATGAGATGCAATTTTTGGTGTGTCTATAAATTCTATTTCTTTTACTTGGGCACAGCAATAACATTCAGAGAAGAAAGTGACTCATATACTCCTTGAAATTAAAGAAGTCAGCAAAGCATTAGCATGAAATAATTCCTTTAGAGGTATTTTTAAACAATATTTCATTAACATTATTACCTTCATATTTATTACCAGAGCCATTCAGTACAACCTGAAGTGTATTTTAGCACTTCAACAAACTAATATCTTTTAGGTTTGATAGCAGCATTTCAGACCTCACGGTTGCTTTATCAGTGTGCATAACAAAAGAACAAATAAGCTTTTCATAAGCCTTCTATTCCTGACTTGGTGGGTTTTTTCCTCATAGTTATAGAAAAAGAAAGTCTTGCAGCAATGTAAGTACTGTGCATAGGCTTTTGTTTTCCAGATTTGTTGCCTTAAAAATGTATTTTTATTATTAATCTGGAAAGTAGTTTCAGTGTTCAGTGGATATGAAAATGATTCATAATGGAGAGGAAAAAGCTCTTGGGGTATGAAGTGCTTCAGGGAAGAGACGCAATATACATACAAAAAGTAAATAAATTTCCTCTCATTGCCCTCTGATGTGGTGTTTTTTATAAATATCTACAATGCATTCTGTCAATACTGATGTTCAGAACATGTTTCAAACATGTGACATGGGAAACGGAACCCAAGTAAACTTCATTAAAAAGTCTCTTTTTTTCAGCCTAAACCAAGAAAATCATTCAATGGCTTTTTCATTAACAGATAAAGTAATTCTCATGTTGCTCTGGCAGCTTCACATTCCAATAGGGGTTTTCTGATCCTCTACAAAAAATAAACTCGCTAAGTAGAGTCACATTAGAGATTATTTTTAATTCTGTTTTGAATACAAAGAAATCACAGGAGCAGCACTGCAAATTATCATTGCAGGTTCTAATATTCTCATGATAAGTCCCATCACAACGTCTAATCATATAATATTCATGGAAAATAAAGCTAAAATTGACACTAATAAAAATAATTCACATAAGTTTGCCATATTTGATTTAAACAAATAGATTTTATACGATTCTATGGGACTTAATATTCACTTAAGTTTTCAGTGAATATTATTCACCCTAAGAAGTTTTATTAAATAATGACAGGACTAGACAAATTCTTAATTAATTCAGTGCAGCAGGACCATATGCAAATACAGATGATTTCTGATGTTAGGAGGGTCTGATACATTAGGTAGTAATGTGACATGACATGACACTGAAAATCTTATGTGTGAATCTCAGAGCTTTCTCAAAGCTTCTAACTCCATGTTTACTGTTAGAAAAGCACCCAAGAATTCACAAAGACTAACATTACAACTTTACATGTGTTCTACATAAGTGTAGATATGTACTGCACACTGAAAATCACTACATAACTAAATTTGATTGTTTCTTTATTGCCCTCTCCAGTTCCTTTTTATTTTACAGCATTCTTAGTGTCTTCTAATGATAAACACTAGAGGATATACAGTTGATCAGGTGATATAAAATCACTTGTTTATTGCCTATGTGAGCCCCACAAGAGAATTCATGTGCATGGATCTGCCCATGCCCATGGATCTCTCACTTTGGTATTTAATGCACAAAGATCTCAGGCTACAAAACTCCAGGAGTACAGAAGAGTAATTAAAAATTCCACCAGTACTAATCTTAGCAATTCCCACAATTTAAGAATTGAGCAGAACAAATGCTTTATCTTATCCTTGTAATGTCAATTGCTGAAAACAGTAGTCCTGCTTTTTCTATGTCCCACTATTTTAAATAACCTCATACCTGGGAATGAAGTCAGCCTCCCAAATTTTAATGAAGGCTGTACTACAGAGCAATATTAGTCAATTATAGTCAATATTCAGGCATATTCTACAAACACAAACAATTCTTGAAGTAATAAGGAGAGTTGTTTGAGTGTTTAATTTCTATAATAAATTAGACAGTTCATAAAGGTCTTTGTCATAAATGGAGAAAATCAAACTATGAAACTTTGTAGAGCTGAACAAAAGGAGACAAAAATAACATCAAAGTAATGAAACAGTAACATGCAACAGTTTCTAGAGGAAGAGTTTCTCTAGTTCCTGACTTTTTAAAAAATACTTCTGACTTTTTGAATATACAGCTTTGACAATAGCAATCTCCTTATAGAAGTGAGATCTGTCATTTTTGCTGAAAGACTTCTGCTTAGCAAAACTGAATTTTCACCTTCAAGGGCACTGTGAAATATTGCCATAGAGACCACCTATTTTTAGAAAGAACTATCTAATGTGCATCTAGAGCTCTGCACTTGCTTTTTCTTGATCTGCATAATGTGGAGAATAATACTTGGGAAGTCAGAGGGGAAGTATTGTTGATATTGAATATTGAAAGAGAAAAACATCAAAGTGGGAAGGGCGGAGGTTATAGAAAGTAGGAAAGAGTAGAACAGAAGAGAGACTTGTGTTTCACTGGGTTTTAATTTTAGTGGTGTGCTTTTGTCTTCCCACCAGTCTGGAAAATGTGACTTTTCCTCATGTGCGGAATTCTGATTTGCATAATTAAAGTTCTCTAATTCTACTGCATAACTTGCAATCATTCCCTTGAAGGAGATGAACACCAATACTACTCCTTGTATGCTTGAACAGTGCATCAGTGAAAGCTTGGCCGCAATTCTCTGCTTTTGTTTACTCATTTATTTCTGGTTTAGCATGTAATTCCTTGACTACAGACTTTTTCTCCATTTTTCTGGCACCTGTTCCACTGGAGGTTGGTGGAGGAAAGCCACAAAAGACTTAGCAAGTGTTGATAAGCAAACCTGTAGTGCTTGCAGCCCCTGCAGCATGAAATCAGCACAGCACCATTAACAGAAAGAGGAGGGCATAGCCCTGTCTGCATTGTCCTGGCTGGGTTAGCTCCCCCATAGGAGGATTTGCTGCAGCTGAAAGTCTCCTCTGAGCTAATTGGTGTAACTGCTCTAGATCTCTTTTAGGAGGAAAGTGATTTTCCACCATCTATGCCATAAAAGTTTAACTTCATACACTTTCCCTTCTCTGCAAACCAAGAAAACCAATAAAGCCAAAAATAAATGGTGCACATGATAGAAAGGTGAGGGAGAACCTGAGAAATTTCATTTCACATTTTGTTCACCTCACAGAACTATGACTTGTACTAGATGCCAGCTATGCCTTATGATTGGTCTGAAGACTAAAAGCTTTTTAAAGATTCATGGAATAATGAATCAAATCCATCTGTTCTATCATAAATGTCTATTCAAGAAAAGTCAAACCTTTCCCTTTCAAATTTTAGATTTTTATCACTCACATATGTGGCATATTAACATATATTTCTTACTGGAGATAAATACATAAAAAGATAAGACAGTTTTAGTGGCCTATAACAGCACAGACATGAATTACTACTAACGTGACTTATTATTCATGATCCTAAATAAATTCTAAATTATTATATTCAAAGCTGTCTTCACTTTGTTTTTAACCACCATCATCTGAATTGGCTTTTATTCTTTGACATCAGTCATAGATCAGTAACACTTTTATTACACCTATTCTTCCTTATGTAAAAATTCTTTTTATAGGATTTGTTAACTTCTTTCCTGTATCAATGAGTGTTATTAAATTCAACAAGACCACATATTCAGTCAGGTTTTATTTTGTGCAAACTGAATATTAGGCTCCAGCTTGAGATTTTCCTGATTTCTCTCTATATACTGTGTTCACCAAGATCTGATTTTTATCTGTTTTCTTTTTCTTTCCTCCTTCCCTGTTCCCTGGACTCCAAGGGAAACTGTTTGAAAACCTGAAAAATTATAGTGCTTGTTTACAGCAGTAAGTAATCTCACTGGAACAAACAGTTTTTAAATTGATGAGTTAAGAACAGTAAGGCTGATTTTATTTCAGATGGCATTCATTTGCCACAATTAGTAAGCATTTATGGTTTTTTCTCCTTTTTTTTAACAGGATTTGATTTGCTGTGCCATGCTAGGGACCCACGTGTCCATGTCACATGTTGAACAGGCAGTGAACTTCACCGCAAGTGCTGTTCTGCCTGGCTGTGCACACACAGAGGGAGCAAAAGGGACTCTGTCCCTGCATGGCCAACAGCTCTTGTGGGCAGAACTGGATGCAGCTACACCAGGAGCAAAGTCAGCTCAAACAAACCCTCAAACACACAGCAAGGCTCAGAGGTGACACAGGCGCACCAGGCAGAACAGTCACTGAAGAATGAAACTCTTGGGAACGAATTTTGGGGTTACTTTAGCTTAGTGCCAGAGGTGTTACGTAATCTTGCTTTAAAAGCTGTTAGAATTCTGCTTTTTAAATGCCACAAAGGGAGACGGGGCACCTGGAACAGCTTTTCTGCTCTTTCTCAGAATTTCCTCTCCAAGTCTCTGATGCTGAATTGATTCATCCCATTCAACTGTCAATGTGTGTGAGCTACAATATTTCCTTAAGAAAAATTAAACAGCACATAGACTTTTCGTCACTATCTATTTCTGGAGGAAAAAAAACCCGTAAGTGTAATGTTCAATAATAAAATTACAGCGATGTTTGGAAGTAACATTTTTTTTCATTTTCCTTTCTTCCTTTTCCTTTAAAAAATATAATCATAGGCATATATAAGAAATTACCCTGGATAATACATCAAGAGCAGTGGCAACATCATTTATAAACCAAAACTCTAGCACAGAAAATAGTATTGCATTACCATGCAGAACCAGCATTTATATATTGATATACAAAAAAAGCTCATTAATAAGAAATAATGAAATATGTTATTTGGAAATACAGCTGATGACATTTGCATTGCAGAATGTGCATTACAAGAATTCATATTAAGAAAAAAGAGAAAGCAATGACTAAACAGGTCGACAAATTTTTTTTGATCTATGGATAAATCTGCTAGTTCATACTTTTGGAAGGGTGAAGGAGAAGAGCATCTATCCTATATAAAATTCTTGATCTTTTCATCTGAAACACCACATTATCCTCCCACAAAAGAAAACTGAAAACTAATATTCTGCAAAGGCTGATTACAACAACTTGCACAAATGTCAGTGGTTTTTCTGCTCCATGCTGCTCTGACTCTCAACCACGTGAAAAAGTTCCAATGGCAGAGAGCTGCAAAATCTCAAACACTTGTGAGTCTAGAGACAAAAAAAACTCGCAAGGTTTTCTGTGGGGGTCCAGAAAGGTACTCATATTCATACAGATATTCATAACAACACAGTAATAACGCTACAGATAAGAAAACCTGAAAGTAACAAATCTTTTCTATCTAACACAAAGTTGCTGAGCAAGAAACGCTTTGTGTACTAAAAACAATAACCTCTAAGGTCAGTGGGGTGGAGAAGTAAGATTCTTTATATTAAGCAGAATTAGAAATAGTAATTTCATGTATTTTAGTTGTAGTGTTACCGTCCTAAATTCAAGACAATGTCTTGAATATAAGTATACATGTTTTTTATTGGAGAGATTATAAAAAATTTGTATTTAAGTTTAACCTCTTTATTAATGCTATTCTATGCAATGCAATGTTTCTTTCGGAAGATTACACCTTGTGTTTATGTGAGGCTAGGCTGAAATATATGGGGCTGGACTGGGCAGGATGAACACACTTTCAAATTCTAACTCTTCATGGGGAAAATGAGACAAACCCAGCAGAGTGGGGTTTTGCCTAGAGCAAATAATAATTTGTCATGGAGTTTTATGAAAAATGATCCTTCAGTTTGCAGCAGTGCACATGGAGTACTTCATGCTTTGCAAATGCACTCCGTTTAGTGATAATGCTTACACCAAAATGATCACTTCTGATCTTTCAGCATAATTTCTACCTGCATTCATTGTCCTCTGACTAGATACAGGAACAAATACAATGCAAATCATATAAATCCCACTGCATGAAGGGTACTATACGTTCATAATATCATAAAAAGAGAGAAAACGAAAAAGGAATCACAAGCCTTTGAGAAGCCCTTTGACCTAAGTGCCTAGGAAGGTCCACTGGTGCTTAACTCACACTAAATAATTCTAATTTTTGTCATGAAAGCTCTCAGTAGACCTCCCCATAGCTTGAGTGACTCCTCCCAGATGTTGGTAGAAATGAACCAGTATTGTGAACATGTATTCTTGTTGCTGGGAGTATTCAGCATTTGAACTACCTTTTTTTTACTGAAAGCCTGTCTGGATAAAGGTTTTCTCTCACACTTCCTAGAATACCCAAGAGGTTTCACTTTAAACATTTTATCTCAACAAGGAGATGCTGCCACTACAGCTCCCCACCACCAGCAGTTCTTCTTGTGCCTTTGGTAGCCCACAGGCAATAGCAACAACTGAATTTTCCAGTCTTCGGAAGTAATGTAAGAGGAAGCCATTACCCTTATTCTGTACTCTTCTTCCCCAAAACTGTTTGCTTAGGCATATCACACAGGGAATAGCTACTTCTCTCTTTAAAAATACAAAAGCCTAACAAATTATTTTTTTCATGACTGAGGTCAATTAAAAAGGCACCAGAAAACAACATAGATAGTACATGCTTAGACATCAGACACAAAAAAGATCAAAGTAATTTAACCATTTCATATTTCAAAATAGCATTCAACTGTTTGATGATGCCTTCAAGAGAAATTCCTGACTAGTGGTATTTTCTGATGAAATATTTATTTTCTTTTTCCAATCTATTTAAAACTCTCACAAGAAATAGTCTCATAAAGCTCCAGTGATTTCATGATGCTCTATCGAAGTTATACAGAGGTGAAGCCATCTGGGTCACAATTTTTTGGTTACATTACTTCCAATTTGAAGACCAAAGCCTAAGAAAATTTCTAATGATTCAAAAATTTTATCAGGCTTCAAAAAGCATATCCAGTTAGGATATTGTCTAGCTTTTGACAATTAT
The DNA here is from genome assembly GCA_013397895.1 of Origma solitaria. Lineage (NCBI taxonomy): Eukaryota > Metazoa > Chordata > Aves > Passeriformes > Acanthizidae > Origma > Origma solitaria. The sequence continues at coordinate 2,224,454 of VZRL01004167.1, forward strand.
GATGAGTTATGATACACATTATGAGGAAGGGGTTTATTTATGTACCCTACCTGTCACATCTGAGGGTCTTGAATCAAGGCCCTTCTTAGTAGCCAGCAATGAGCAGTATGGATATATACAAATTTATATTTTGCAGAAAAAACTATGCTCAGTCTTGTCTTATATTAACCCATCAACCACCATCTGCTCAAATACTAGGATGCACATCCACAGAGTTTCTTTCCTTTTCCTTAATGGGATAAGGACTTGGCCTTCAAGAAGAAATAAATATATTGATATTCAAGACAAATTCTGGAGAAATAGAATTCTCTACAGGCAGGTAGAATTTTGTCTCCATTTAGTAATTAATCCTGTAATGCAGACCTTAAACAGGAACCCCTTCCAGCAAAGTTTTCTGCACTAGGATTTAATTTCAGGTACATAGGACAAATGCAGGACATGTGACCCCACAAAAATACATACTAACTGGCAAAAAGAGGTGGCAAAAAAATAGAATGCAATACTTGTTTGACAATTGAAACAAGAGTCTCCGACGATAGTTCCTCATTTCACATCTATGGAAAACCCGCTGAATTTCCACCCCATGCTTCATACGCAACCATCTGTACAGCTACAATTAAATATGCCACCTTAACAACACAAATGAGAAATAAGATGACAGAAGCCATTAATACTCTCCACTAATACTCTCCATACAGACCACCATGCTACATATGAATTAGTGTCACTCACTGAATCTATTACTCTAAATGTTGCTGTAGTTCTCTTGATTTGTATTAAATTGTTTTTCCTTTAATATCCTACCTAATACTATCGACAAACAAGGCAGTCACTGACATGGTGATTTGTACTCCATTATATAAATGAAGGTTTCCTCCTTATTTTTCTCTTTTCTGTTTTGGTTTTGTTTTAATGGTATGTTTGCACAGAGGAATGTGTGTGTACTCCTGTAATACGCAGGGAGGCAGACAGCCACAGCAGCAGCTGACAAAGAGCCAGAGGAGAAGAGTCATCACACAAAAAAGCTCTACAGATGGGGATGTCACCTATGACCTGATACATTTCATGGGATGAACACTGACAATGATATAGTCAAGCTGCCAAAGTTACATCAGTTCTTCAAATGTTGTGAACATTTTTGTATTCCAGCAGTAAGGTCATTAACACTTAACACTAACATTTTTTGTTCCAATAACAACTGGCACTTTCTCTCCCCCCCACTATTCTATGTTCAGTTGTTTATTTATTGTTCTTGCTAAAATACCAAAAAAAAAAGAGTGCCGACTGAAAGAGGAATATAATCTTTGATGTTAAGTACTGCAAATAGGGAATTATCCCAGTAGGGTGCTGTTGAAACAGCATATTTCAGATGCAAGCATGAGAACAAGATGAGAAACTGCAGGAGTCCTACATATGAGAACACAAATACACTGATCGAAATATTATTTTTATATTGTATGCATGTGTGCATGTGCATTTGTATCTACACATGAAATGGACCTTATTGTACATGCATTCACAGTAATTATCACAGCTCTGTAAATAATCATTGTATGATACAGTAATTGCTGAAAAAAGTGCTAGATTTCTTCCTGTTAATTCTTATAAAGGAAATTTTTACTTAAAAAATCCTAGAGTTCTACCAGGCAGACTGCAAAGCAATCCCTACTATTTGCATATACATCACAGCTTCCTATGCTAGAAACCTTTGGTAAAAATTCCTTCTGTAGGCATTCCCATAAGAACACTCAGCAGCAAGTGTCTTCTGGCAACTGAGATCTGTGACCTCAGAGCACTGCAGCCTCAGTGACACTGCCATGACCAGGGCTCTGCCTCACAGCAAGGTCCAGCACGCTACTCAAGGCGGTTTGATGCTAAAGCTGTTTGCAGAACTGATTTTTTTTTCTTTCTGTTGAAACTTAAATAAGGTTTATTTTTTACTTTCACCTCCTGCAAAAGTGGATGATGCACATTTGGACGACCACCTTGTAAAAACTTAAAATAGTAGATTTGCACATTATATACATCAGAAAAACCAAAATAGAAGACAAGATAGTTTAATTTTGAATTCATTTTCAGAAGGGTGGCATAAATGGGAAGACTCAAGTGAGGATGTGATTTCATATATTGTGTGCAATGAGTGCAAATTAAAAGCAACAGGAACGTAATTAAGAAGATGAGATGCAGAAAGTAAGGGATTGATCGGGAGAATGAAAAACAAGTTGGTGTTTTAGACTGGCATTTGTACAGTGGCTATATGATGTTGGAAAGTGTGTGAGTACTGCTAAGGCAGCACTCATGGAGGGGAAGGCAAGGAGAACTCATGAAGAAACACTAGGGGACATGATGATGGACTTAAGCCAGGAGGAGGTGATCTTGTATGGCCATCAGGAAAAAGTGCGTGAACAGAAAACAGGAACATAAGCAAGACAAGACAATCACAGCTTCAAGATACAGAGCTGAGCTTTTACAATCATGAATGTTCGTTTTGGGGGAAACTTGAAAATCACACCATTCCTCAGGCATCACCTACCTAGAATCAAGTGCTAGGAACACTGCATTGGTGCAGATAAGATGTTCAGGGACTGGATGTGATTTTAGATTAAAATCTTTTGTACTGTAAGAAAAGGATTGCATCTGCAACGATGCAGACAGCACAATTCAATCCATTATCCTCAAAGCTCTTCCCATAGAGTCTGGAATAGAGAGTTTCTCTGTGAAGATCAGTGTGACAGCAAGTTATCACCAGATATACTGCACGGTACATCAAATTGTACAGTACAGATACTGCGTTTCTCACACAGCAAAAGCTGCATTTTGTTCTTAAAATACCCTGGCAAATGCTCACTGCCATTGCGAAGTGCTGCTTAGAAGTCCACAGATAGGTTTTTTCTGGGACTGTCCTTTAAAATGTATAAACTTGGGGCAAACATCAACAGATGCTGAGCCTCCTGTACAGCTAATCTGCATTACCAGATGTTGCTTATTTTAAAGAGACTTTGTGACTCAGAGGAGACCCCAGCAGAGTGTTAGGTAAATGAGTAATTAAGCAGACGCTAAAATGAAGGAAATGAATGCAGGAAAAAAACCATCCAAACTTTTTTACCATGACATCTTTAAATTTGCAGTGCAACTGGGATTAAAGAAGAGATTGAGTTAATAACAGATTTTAGTGAAAGCTGCATTCTGTGTTAGAGGTTTTACATTTAAATCCTCATCTCAACTCAAAAACTGAGCTCAAAACTTCAACTCAAACCGAGTTTTGCTCTGCAAACAGGTAGTGTTAAAAGACAGCAGCTGGAATCATCAGTTCAAAGGCAGTGTTTTGTTGCAGGGGGTTGGGGAATAGGTTTTCAGAAGAAAAGCAATGGACTGTAACGAAGGCCTAACACGCTGCCTTGGCAGCTCGATTAGCCACCAGATCTAGAGCAATAATCAATTGCTGCCTTGCAGTGATTCCTATTTGTACGCTGTCCAGGTTCCAGCCTCCCTCAAAACTAATAGGATGCAAATTTACCTGTTACTTTGTCTATGTAAATATAATTCCACAAAACACCATTTTCCTTTACCTTGCTTCATTATATTAGAGGATTAAAGTTAAATGCTATTTTCAATTCTGTGTAGCTTTATGATGCATGAGCAGAAATGTATCAATGTGGGAATGAAGCAAAAGCTTGAAGAGCTGATAGAATAATCAAGGGGGGAAATGGGCCACGACAGAGAAAGAGGGGTTCTCTTGTTAACAGTGTTCTCAGAGAACTGGTGTCTTCTACCTGATTCTTCTACCTCCAACCAGGTCAGCCTTGCTTCCAAATACCAGGGGTAAATTATTAGAAAAACAAGATCAGGAGTACCGTAGCTTGAGATTGGCAATTGGAAGTAAAAGTCACCTGAGCTGGTGGTCAAACAAGATTTTAAAATGTGATTTAGTCTGCAAATTAGGAAGACGACATTTCCAGGGCACTAAAAACAGCCAAAAGTGAAAGTGAAGACTGACTATTCGCTAGAAAGAAGGAAGCCTTTAGCACAGAGGAAAAATTTTAAGTCCAACCACTGTCTGCTTGCCATCTTTGCTAATGTACCTTCCTGTTAGAAGTTAACAAAAATAGAGTTGATACAGAAAAAGGAAAACACGCATTTCTGATTTCAAACCACCGGGTCAGTACTGCATCTGAATGTCATCTGGAAAATGTAAAAGGCACATGCTGCTCTAGGGAAGTGTTGTTGGACAAAGATTACTGCAAACAGGTGAGAGAGAAAAAAACCAGATACTTTAGTTGGACATACAGTAGGTGTGTTAGCATCTGCTAACCTCACAATGCTAGAGATTCAACAGACTATTGCTGAAGAAAAATAACATGACATAATAAACCATCTGCTTAATGGGAAGACTAAATGGAGTCTTTCACCATTTAGAACAAAAACATTATAAGCAAGGTGAAAGAGCTGGCAAGCTCCTGGCAGCAAATCTAAATCTGCAAGGTGTGCAAATCAGCACAGTTTATAACCTGATAGAATAAAGCCAATGAATTCCACAGATTTTATGGAGATATCCATATACATAACTGTAATGTTCATATTTACAATTATCTCAGGCATCTGCTAAATAATTGTCTTCTCAAAGGTAATGAACACTGAAAACATGAGAAAGGGATCCATTTTCTTGCAAGAAATAAACAGGCCATTAAGCAATTAAATATAGACACCAGTTTGTCTGTGTGGTTTAATAAATGATTCTATGATCATCCAATTCGGGAACTAAAAGCAGCATTTGGAAAGCAGAGAAGAAAACACATCTGCACACTACTTACTAGAGAAGTCCACAACACTTATAAACAGAATCCATCTCCTTAGCTGGGAAAAAAAAGGAAAAAAAAAAAAAACAAGAAAGAAAAAAAAGACAACAGCAAGAGCAAAAAGGTCAAATTACTGAGCATGTATGCATTATGTTGGGCACAGCAAGACCACACCACATACACATGTGAACTACATCGAGTTCTGCAGTTCAACCTACTGTTGCACTTCATCTTTTTACAAAGAGAAGGAGGACTGGCAGAGCAGGATGGAGTTAAAAGTGTGGTATAATTTTGTTCCAGTTTTCAATACCTGAGATTTAACATCTGAAAGATAATCTGCTTCAGAGAGTACTACTCAATCTCTGAGAAAAAAAAGCTTTGTGTTTCCCTTTAATTTATGATTTATTACTCTCTTTTAGAACACACTCATTAGATCTGTCCTAAGCCATTTATTTCTCATGTGCAGAGGGTAGTAAAAGACATGAAAAAATTGCAAACTTAGCTTTTTTTTTTTTTTAATAATAGAAAAAAAGTTGCCTTCCACTTAATTTTTAAATAAAATATCAAGTAGAATAATCTTATTTGCATACCATGGTGGCTTCTCTCCTTGACCTCACTGTATTCATTGAATTTGATCTAACTTCATGAACTAAACATTTGCTCAACTTGTTCACTGACATTTTGTTAAGTTCTACTTCTTATACTTCTTATAAGAAGTAGATCCTTATGTAACTTATATAGTGTATAACTTACATAACTCTTATATTAAGTTGGATCATTTGCTGAGAAAGTAGCATGCTTCTTGTAGCCTCTTTTAGTTTCATTCTTCTGAAAACACATTTTCTTAACCAGTTCCTTTCTGATACAGGACTAATTATTGAAATTAAATACATATACAAGTATTTGTCCACAACTACTTACTACTGCAAATGAGGAACTTTTCAAGTAAAGGCAATTCTAAATAGAAGTTTAGTATTGTTGCCACCCCCTCTCCAGCTCCTAAAAGTTTATACAGAAGTATTGTAGTTATCAACTGCTTATTACTTATTGCTTTTTACTGGTCAGCAAAGGCCTTTTATTTCAGGTGCCCATGGCATAAAAACTATGATGATTTACTGTTTGTTTGATGGATATAATGTGATGCAATTTAGTAATGACTTGTTTTCATCTAGAAAAGCATGTAAACAACAGTGTAAAATTGAAGCCTTTTAGCAGCTGTCATTGACTTCAGCCAGACTGCTTTTGCACTCAAGATTTCAGTGGTATAAAGAATGGATGAACTGCAAACTTTTGGGGATTTTTTTTCTTCCCAGAAAGCACAACAAAAATGTATGTTCTTCCTAAAACCATGTGAACTCATTTCAAAATTGGAATCTCGTGTTATTGCTTCTAATTGACAAAGAAAAAAAAAAAGTCAGAAATGGATAAAGCAAACCTGCAGCTTGCCTAGGAGATATCCCTGTGCTAAACCACTGTTATTGCCCTACAATAGAGTTCAGCTCTTCCTAAATTAAACTTCTGTCAGTGACAGCTCATAAAGAAGGCAAAATCCTTTGATTCCTCTGTATTACAGGAAAAGAAACCTGAAATACCCTGTCCTTCGCCTTGCTAATTCTTTAAGCTGTTTGTATAAATTAACTGAATTCCACATCAGATAAGTCAGCTGAAAAACAGGTCTGAACCAGAAGCACTAAAACTCTTTGTTAGCATTTACTTGCGTAATAAACCATTTACTTACCATGACAGAACAGTTCACCTGTGGCTTTTACCATTCCCTGTACATTTATTGGTCTGTATGTGCATTACATGGGAGTATTTTCATGTCCTATTCACCAGAGAAGAATACACTGAAGCAATTTTGGTATCTGATGATTGCAGTAGGTGTACCATTATTATGCCCTTGGTACCCCAGCCTCCCTCTGGCATTTTTAAAAGCTGCTGTTGCTAGCAAGCAAAACTCTCTAATGCATCACTGGAAGGGAGCTATGAGAAGTCAAGGTAGATTTTTTTAAATGCTGCTACAAAGTGAAAGAAATCTCAGAGGAAAACAGCCAACTATGAGAATCCAAGTCCCATTAACAGCCAAAGAGTTTTTGGTGTAAAGATAGTGGAAAAACAATAGGGTCTCTTGCTCAAAGAGTTATTTTTGAGGAAGTTTAATTAAAACCTGTCTGATGCGCTCTCCTTTGAACACAGCTATGCCTTGTTTCAACTTCAATGGCACAGCTTTCATTTATGGCCCAACATTTCTGAAGAATAGCTCCAAATGACATGGCAAATTCCATTATTCTAGTGGTCTTGCAGAGAGACAGAGGAATTTCAGAGCAAAGTTCCTTCCATGGTGATCCTGTTACCCTTTCAAAGTCTAGGAGCCCCAGTTCAAGCAGATAGCTAAGCCACCTGCTTCAAACAGACAGGGGAACTGAAAACTTCCCCTCATTATCATACATGAAATGCCATATCTAACATTTTGTTCGCTATCCCCACTACCATCTGGACTACAGCTTACAGATTTATATATTACAGAGCTCCTGCCAGTCTCCCTTGTCTCCTCGCTAAACAGAACCCTCACCATTATTTAAAGAGAAGCCACATAAATAAATAAATAAATAAATTAACATTAGAACAATAGAAGACAATAAAAATTAACTTCTCAGGGAATTATATTTGGGAAAAGACAGAATGTGTATTCGCAATGAAATAAAATTATTTAATCTATTAATTGCTATACATATTAGAGTGGAATGGTTTCACTGATGGCAGCCATTGTGGCAAATAAAGCTGCTTCCAAAACACCAAATAAAAGACAGAGATATTACTTGTTATTGCACTGCTAAAGAGTCACTGTAGAGTAACACAGAGCAGTAACACCATCCTGCTTAGAGCATTGTATTTTCTCCTTCCTCATGCATTAAAAATGGATTTGTCAGAGTTGCCCATGACTTCATGAAAATATAGTTTCAATTTTCACTATCATTTTGTAACAAAGAAGCAAAAAAAAAAGGGACACACTTATTAGTTAATATGCAGAAATATTTAAACTATAAACCTGTCATGATTCAGATATGTAAATTGACTCCTTCCAATATTCTCCCATTTCCTCCACAATCCATAGCTTTTCTGAGCTTGTCAAATCATCCTTTTGTCCTCTGAAGTATTCCAGAACAATATCTTCTGATGACAGTGACATTTAGCAATGACAGTAAAACTGATAAACTGATTATTGGGTTGCTATCATTTCCTATCCTCCTCCCCCATTTCTATAAAGCTGCTATATAAAAAAATCCACTACCTGCACTGCATTTATGGGTTCTTTTAGCCTTCCCTGTGAAGCTGAGCCACCTGCAGACTGAAGAAAAATGATGCTAATGTGGACTGCTGGTTTTTGTCCATATAAAAGTACACTCATGTCTACATTGTGTCAAGGAAAACATTGTACTGCTAATATTTTATTTATGAGCAAGAGACTCATAGCTGATTCTGTTGTTTAAGATGTACATGTTGGTTATTTTGGTTGACAAGGAAGAGACCCTCTTAATGCTGCACCTTCATCTGAATGGAATGGAACAGAGGGGAACAGAACAGGGCACCAGGGAGAGCAGCTCAGTACCTCCCTCTGCAGGTCCCTCCTCAGGGGGCTGTGGGGAGCAGTGAGGTCTCCCCTCAGCCTCCTTCTCTTCAAACTAGACAAACCCAGAGTCCTCAGCTGCTCCTCACAGGCTTGCAGCCCTTTCAGCAGCTCACCTGCGCTCCTCTGGACACATTTAAGTGCCATTCTGACATTGTGGGGCCCAGAGCTGCACACAGCACTGGAGGTGAGGCTGCACCGACACTGACTGCAGCAGGATAAAATCTCCTCTTTTGACCAGGCGGTGTTTGATGCACCCCAGGACACAACTGACCCACACTGACCCTGCTGCCAACCTGGACACCCCCAGCCTTTTCTGCAGGGCTGCTCTCCAGGCACTCCTCTCTCTTGTTATGCCTGTGTCCAGAATACTTTCCACTAACCAGTCTTTCCTTCAAAATCATTCTGTGTAACCAGTGAGAAATGAAAGTTCTTGTACCTTTTTGCAACTGCTTATCTTTGTATCTTTGACAAGTATTCTTAAAACAATAAAGAAATATGCAAGCCAACTACAGTTGATTTCTGCCTAAAGACTGTTTAGTTTTATATTTGCAAATACTCCCTTTTTTTTTTCTACTAAGCTTAAGTTTCATTTTATTCATAGTGAATTAGGTAAAGTAGGCTGCAATCTACATTTTAAAGTAAAGTCAAAATGTGGCAAAAAATTAATTTAGAGAGCGTATCTTACCATGTTTCTAATAATTGGGTAAATATTGGTTACTCTTCATTAGGAGAATCCAACTCAGAGTAGCCTGCAAGTCACTAGACTATCTAGAAACAGAAAAAATTAATCTTAACTCCCTTTTGTTTCCTGTCTACTTCAAAATGCACTCGTTACCTATACTTTCAAAGTGTTTGATTAATGAGTGCATATGCAGGAGGAGACTTAATCAAATCTTCCCTTTGCTCCATCCGGGTGAAGGCACTCAAGCTTTGGCTAAGTGAACCTCCCTGCTCTTGGCATTGTCCTCTCCCTCATCAGAAAGCAGCATTTCTCATGAGCAGTTCCAGGAGCCTGACTCCATGGGCTTCTCGGTCAGGGCTTATCTGGGCCTGCTAATGAAAGAACATCAATTTCTATCAGCTTCTAGTCCAGGCCATGAGTTTAAACAGAAAAAAAAAAAGTATTCTGTGCCTGCTCATGGCAAGAATCCTAATTAGAACAAGATCTCTGTTTATGAGATGGGATGTCAGTTATAGATTCACGGAAGTTAAGACTCCATGTATTGTATTCTGTGGAGGCAGATCGAGGCCTCCATTAGGAAGGAGTACAGTATTTTTCTCTTTGACACCATCAACTCTTGTTTCTGTATCACTATTAACTTCAGCAGAATAAGATAAAGCTAAACATAAGTCAGGATATTAAATCTGCTTCATATTTAATACGTCTCAGAGACATTGTAGCTATCCACTTTAGTAGCTCCTCCTGTTCAAAAATGCTGTAAAATTTTATAATGTAATTTTGATCAATTTTGCACTCAGGAAATGACAGCAGAGGTTCTACTTCTTTCTTGGTAGAACAAAACCCGTGAAGTAACATGTGCTTCCTCTCTCAAAGGTGAACCCTTAGGATGTGTCCATCTGAGTAAGCACCAAACAGTCAAAACTGCAAATTGCTTTTAACATACACTCCAGGCTTTGCAAAAAATGGAGGCAGGATTCCATTCCTGTAGTCTTTCCTGAGTGCACTGTGTCCTGCCATCTCACTTCAGCCTTCTGGAAGCTGTCTCACTTTAGATTTCCAACCTGCAAGTCTCCTTTTTTCTAAGAAAGGTATCAATGCTGGTAACTTTTTACCTAAGCCTCTTTTCTCTTGAAAAATGATAGAACATACTCTGTTTCTCAAAACTTCAGTCTGCGTGTCAGTAAAAACCCCACTTCCTTAAGCTCCAGTCCCCTTTTTATGCAGAACATGAAAGATGATGCAAACACATGAGCATGAGTGAAACCCTAAGACTTTTTACCACTGCTTTTACACATCCATGAAAATGCAAGAATCTTCCCCCTATCTTTGTGTTGTACTTCACTTCTCCTCAAGTCCCTTTTTATCTTCTCCTGCATCTACAGAATTTTTCAGCAGTTTTTAGTATTCTACAATTCATAATCAATATACAGAGACTTTTGCTTTCTGAGAATTGTGCTGCTCTTTGAGTGAATTGGACTACCATTCTAATGACTGAAAGATTCTCCATTAATTCTTGTAAATTTGATGTTTTCCACCTACTTTACATCCTCCAACGAAGCAAAATCACTCTGAATGAGAATTGCTCTGTTTCCTTCCTCCTCTCAGTCTAATAGATTGAAACATATAAATGACAAGTGGAGTGATGCCTATAACTGTGCAAGTTAAAATTCACAGATGCACTGCCAGACATATTACTTTACCACAAAAAAAAGAAAAAAAAAGAAAAAAAAGAAAAAAAAAGACAAAAGAAAGAAAAGGAAACAAAAAGACAAAAAAAAGCTACCATCCTGCAACTACTTTGTGAAAAGTGACTAGAATCAAAACAAAGCTGTTCCGGTGGTATTTGCAGCCTTTTAAAATTTAATTCTTTACAGCATTCATTGACAGCATCAGACACTAGATTAAGACCCCAAAATTTATCTGTTGACAATCCAACCCGTTCTAACAGCACTTCAATAAAATAAAAATAAAATCTGACACAGCACAGGGACTAAGAAGGTCTAAGACTTCAAGTAAATTATAATCCAATCACATTATTTTACCACAACCAATACCAGCTAGTCAAAAATGTTTGAAGAATGGAAAGCATCCTGGAAAGGGTAGATCTATCATTCCTTTTTAGAGAGCAGAGAGAGAAGCTGAACATAAAAGAAAATCAGATTCTTCATCCAGCTACTGTTTGCTATGTGACCTTGGCAACTGAAAGCTGTAAAAAGTGCACAGTGACTCAATATGCAGAGTTTCTGGAGCTGAAGTACCAGAAATTGAGATGGGAAGGGCTGGGGAACAAAAGGTCGATGAATCTCTTTTTCACACAGGTGCCTGTGTGAGGGATGTACCTTCTCACCAATGACCACAGTAAATGAGTCACTGTTCTGGTAGTCTGACATGGCCGAGTTCACAGCTAAGAGAGCCTCAGTAGTAGCCTTCTCCATGCCCACCTCAACCCTGTATTACTCAGCACCACTCATTCTGAAGTGCTTCTACTAACTCTTGCAGAAATGGCTTCATATGGTAGCCCAAACGTTGAATGATTATGCTTCCATAGAAAAGGTGACTGCATTAATCTAAATGGAAAAAAAAAAAAAGCCAAGAAGAAGCAAAAACCCTCCAAAATACAAACAAAAAAACGCCAAAACCAAAACCAACCAACCAACCAACCAAAAAAAAAGGATTGCAAGGGAAAGATTAATTAGTATAGAGAGGGCCACGTAGTGAGCATGTTTTATGGATATTCAATTAGCACCTTTCTCAAGCACACAGGACTCTAGGGGAGTGGGTGCTTCAGAAGGCCTTGGGTAGGTTTTCTTACTACAGGTAAATGTTCCGGTCAGAAAGACCAGCAATTAACATCAATAAAACATCATAAAATATTTCCCTAAAAACAGCAGTTATGCTTTATTTTTGAACTGCAAATTTTACTCCTATCTCAAAGTATAATACCTTGACAGAGCTGCCACAAAGAGTAGTAAACAAACTGACAAAGGACATCTCCTTAGCCGGAGCCCTGAGACATTCCTGATAAGCTCTGCTGAAATCTTGATAGCGGGCAGTTGCAGCACAAAGAAACCTTGATAGGTGCAAGGCAGAGATCTTGATGGGCACAGGACAAAGAAAGGAAACTTGATGGGTGTAGGACAAAAACCTTGAAGGGTGAAGGACAAAGAAACCGTGATAAGGAACTGACCTTTCAGGAAGACACACAGCAGCAACAGTAATTCTGGGAACTGATGTCTGACATTCAGTTACACCAGAAGCGATAAAAAGTGAACTGCTACCTACCTGAAATGAACTTCTCTGCACAAGATCTCCTGGGCAATCAGGGACCCTGGCTAGGGTCACCTGGCTGACTCTGGACTCCATGATATGGGTCAGTTTTGAAGCGAGACCTTTCTGCCATTGATTTGCCCCTTTGTTGGGAGTGGTTTGCTGAATGGCACAGTGCTAACACCTCACATAGTACCACAGGTAAGGGTTTGTAACTATACACTTGTTCCATTAGCTGGAATTCTGTACTAAGTTTTAGTATACGTATTTGCCTTTCTAGTGGTAATTTTGTAGTGACCTGTAGTATGTTTGTGAATATTAGTGTGTTTATATATTTACTAATGGTAGTTTTGTAGTAATTTGTAATAATTACTACAAACCCGGATCCCGTGTCTTTGTGTATTGCAGAATCCTGAGACCCCCCACCCCCACATTCTTTACACGCCTGTGGGTCAGGTAACCCTCAAAAGCTGTGTCACTACAGACATGAGAAATTTCCATCAACAATTTGGCATCCATTTATCTCTTCATAGGGCCAACATTTGATATTTATACTGACTTATCAACGTTCTCTTCTGAAAACATTGTCAGCAGATCTGGCCTAAGCATTTCACTTCCAAAGGACTGGGGGAGTGGGGAAGGGCTTTTTGTTCACTGTCAATCCTTTAGCAGATATTTCACTATATCTTTGAAAACCTGTGGCAACACAGCCCATCAGTAAGTGCAATCTAACAATTTGCCTCAAGATTGACTGTGAGAAACCCTGAAGTCAAAAATACACAAGTTGCTAAAGACAAAAGTTGTCAAAATATTATGAAAATTAGCTCAGTGAATAAATGCAGCTTCTTAAAAAGCAGAATTCCTGAATACATATAGACATTGCTGTAAATCCTGGAAAAGTATTTGTGTGAAGATGTTTATAAAATATGCCACTCTTTTATTACTCAGTATTAAACCAGACATGGCACAATAATTACCATTACTGCTGACTGTTTGAACTGCTTTTACCCTAAGCAGACTGTATTTAAAATAATCCTGTCCCCAAGAATTTCCTTCCTCAGAAGTGAAAACAAACGTTGGTTCTCTGTACATTACTTATTCTCTCAAATCTTCCCATTAGCTCACAGCATTGTCTCCATCAAGGTGCTGAGCAACTTTCCAGGAGCTTCTGTATTCCTTCTATCTCCAACACAATGATGGCTCTGTCCTTCAGGCAAGTTCCCTCTCTTGTATCCTTCCTTTCAAAATACTCTTATATATATTTTTTATTTTATTATATAGATATAGATATACTGTATATATATATATTGTGTATATATATGTATATATATATTGTGTATATTTTTTTGGTGTATATATAGATATATAAAATACATATATACCAGCTATATATACTTTATATATAAAAGATACCAGCTTCCTGGTATATTTTATATATATAGTGTATATATAGCTGGTATATATCCTGGTATAAACATGTGCTGAGTGCTTTGGTAGTGTGTTTGACACTCCAGAACCTCACCTACTAAACTCAGGAATAAGGATTTGCAAGACACAGCCCAGGGACTGCGGGATGAATTTGAGGCAATGATTGACATGTGTTCCATTTTTTCTGTGTGTTCCTTATTCTGACAAGTCTGATACAGGGCACAAATGGAGGCTGTTATGAAATTAGAGATAAGAGAGCATAGAAAATTTTTATTCCCTGAGCCAATCTGAGTGTTTCATCTCCTTTAGTAAAAAATGTTATTTTCTAACATGGAGATGCTCTCTTAGGCTTGATGCTGTTACCTGAGTAAAGCAGGAAACTTGCCAGAAGATCTTATTTATCACATCAGCCTGCTCCACCAAGATGCCAACTTGCACTTTTCTCACTGGTACCTCCACTTTTTTTCACCTAATTTCAGGTGGATTCAGGATATTGCTTCCATCATTTTTGTCCATGGCTGGTGGATTAGCTTTCACTCATTTCCCTCCCAACCTTATAAGATGTTATTCCTTCTTACCAAGCCAGAGCATGCCTTCTGTATTGGGATACAAATCTGGGGATACAAATCTGATACAGAACCCCAAACCAATCATGCTCTATGCATTTAAACCCCAACTAACAGAAACGCAACATCTCTAGTACCAGTGAAAAAGAGGTATATCAGGAAAGGAAACCTCCCACAGGAAAAATAAAGACTTCTGCATTATTTTATGAAGGACAGAATGTAAATAAAAAATGCCCTGCTATCTATTCCAGAATTTCTACCACTCAATCAATCAGCTTGAAATTTGGGAGCTTTCTTTTTCCATAAAAACAACGTAAGTATCTCTGGTAAGTGACCTCTTATCCCAGCACAGTGCATGCCAGCCCCAAAAGGACATCACCATCATTTAACAACCTGTTCTTCTATTTCCCCAAGCAATGAGGGGAAAAAAAGAAAAATCAGCTTGCCAGTGGAAAGTCAGTATATGGGTAATTTCTTGGGGAAGTGCTTACAGGAATAATGATGATTACAGTGACTGACTACAGTTTTTTGTTCTCTGGGAAGGCGAGGGCGAATCCAGTTGGATGAACTGCCATAGTGTTATGTTTCAGGCGCATTAGAAAAGTCTTCATATGCATACAAACTGTCTTTTTTTTCCACAAAGCACATAAGATATAGAAACACTTCTGTACCACAAAATGATCCACAGAGTTGAACAAAGGCAGGCAGGAACATGGGGAGGGGTAGAGAAGAAACAATTTATACAATGCTGATTAAGGAAAAGAGGAATTTGCCTCTTGTCCAAAGACACTCTAAGTTGAGGAAAAGACCTCAATCAACTTTAACAAAAGCTCTCAGTCTCTACAGCGGTGCCCAGAAGGGTGAAAAGTTGCTGCAAGATAAGCAGTGCTGCAGAGTATAGAAAGGAAAGATTTTCTACACAGATACTTTCATGGCTGAGAAAAGCACGTTTGTACCAACACCTGTCTGAAGCCACAGTCTTTTTTTAGCTATATACAGCTATTTCTGTAGTTGCTTCTGCATTCATGCCAATTGAATGCAATTTCTCTCAGTGCTGATAACATGCCAAGGACTTTTAAAGTTAATGAGTCTTGCTGCTAAAAAATGTAATTTCTCTAATTATTTGCAAGTATTAGTAGTAATTGCCTTTATGTTGATTCGAAGATGTATATCTGACATGCTTTCAAAGGTAAACTTGAATTAAAATTTTACAAAATTAGAGATAACATGAAAAAGAGGGTTTTTTGTGATCTAGGACTCAGAAATAATTTATTATGTTTTCAATAAGGGTTTCAAAGCAAAAAGAATTTTCAACAAACGATTAAGAAATTAATCTAATTATCAATCATTTCTCTCTTTATTTTTAAAATAACTGGATACTTTCTATATTTTGATGTGCAAAGATTGCTCCCAAACATGGAAATTATAGATATTATTTTTAAATTATTTTTCTGCAGTCTTACTGGTCAGAAGCAAGCTTTGGCCATAAATTATGGGAAAAATTGTTTTAAGTTGTATGCATGAAGAAACAGCAATTTTTTAAACAATTATATATAATACCTTTCTTAATGTGAGGCTTGTCAAATAAAAAAAAAATCCTATTCATTGTCTCCAATACAATATTGCTACATGGACAATTAGAAAATGAAGCTGTTGATAAACAAGAATTGATGCTTGAATATCATAATTCCGTTTCTTGCAAGAAACTTGCAAAAATAAAACAAATGGATATTAAATCCAGTCAGAATACTAATACACTCATGCGCAGAAAGCTAGTCTGTTTTAATAATGCTGATGTGAAGTGTATGTAAAATTAACTCTGAGCTGCCAGGTTTTCTTAAGAATGAGCTTTCTTGCGGGTACCTTTCTCTAAATGAATAATATATAAAATGTAAGTAATTTGTATGACAAAACAAAACAGAAAAATAACTTCAGATGCTTTACCTGATCTTGTATGGTTCGTGAAACCAATGATACACCTACCATCCTTAATGAGAGGCACCAGACTGTGATTCTCAACCATTTTTATTCCATATGTTATCTGAGGCACACACACTTATGTTTGTTCCTACCAATATTGGTTGAAACATTCAAAAAAAAATGTAATTTTCTTGCTAAGAACTTCCTTAAGGTGTTATTTTACTAAACCAGATGTGAGATATAAACAAATGTTCAATTTTGCCTTCAAGCTGCAAGTAAATTCCCACCAAGTCATGTTTTTTTGTTATAAAATATGAGGCAGGTAAGTGTTAAGTACAAAGAATAGCTCAGATGAACAATTTCCTTCTGCAGAAAGTTAAATTAATTGCAATTCAGCAAATTTATTATGCCTATAACAAAGGCAGGGCTATTTAAGCTGACAGAGAAATCCTGTATATGGAACAATTTCCTTCTGCTACTGCTTTAAAGCTATATCAAATATACATGCCAAATTCATTTATTCTAAATGATGACTTGCTGCAACCTGACAATTCTTCTGACCTGTCATTTAGGCTGTATCTTTCTTTACTCTCAGCAATCTCTCAAAGGCATGCTGTGCAATGGCCTACATGGAGTAACACTTCATCTTGAACATATATTGAATTTCAATGTGTTTGCTTTGCTACAATACAAAGTAAGCTGAACATTTTATTTACATATGCAGCACTACTTTCACTGTACAGAGAGAAGAAGATGAAACTTACTTCTCATGCTACCAGAACAAAGCTTAGAATTGCCTCCCTCTCTCCCAAAAAAGGTTTGTCTTCAATGCGCTGTGCTAATGTGATCCATTAAAACACAACTTTTCTGGCTTTTTCTATCTAGCCTAATATCCTCTGAAAAAAAGGTATGTTGAGGTTGGGTAAATTGATTCAGACTCAGATTAATCTATCCAACAGATAGATTTAATGCTGCTCATACAAAAAGTAGTTGTGTGCGTCAGTACTGAGTTTATTTTAGTCCATGTTCCCTGCAACAAAATGAAAAAAACCTCCTAGGAGCCTACGTACCACTTCCATAGCACTTACACAGAAGGACAGAATAGGGAAACAATTGGAAGGCTACATTTTCACAAGTCAGAGAGTAACTTTGATAGAAAATAGGAAGAAAAATGTTAGAAAATTTGTAGTAGGCTTTTCTTTTTGCACCCCCACCTGTAAATACTTGATTTTTTAATTACAGTGAAGAAAAAATTAAGAATCATTATGATAATAATAACATTCCCTCTGATTTTTTCCTACACCCAAGAGAAATGTGTCCCACCAATTGGATGGAAACTGGAGCCATTGTCAATTTTTGCTAAAAACAGAACAATGAATATCCATGTGTGTTGAGCTTTAATAATCAAAACAACTATATGAAAGCATTGTACTTAGCATCCCAGAAAAGAATAGAAATTGCAACCTGAAGAGAGAGGTGAAAAAAAGAAACTAGTAGGGGTGACACTGCATTGCAGATACACCAAACTGGAAACATTATAAACCATTTTTGACTCCAGGAATACATTCAATCACTGTTTATAAGAGTGAACACCCCTTAAGGCCTTGCTGCCACCAAACTAAGGGTAGACACTGATTAGCTTTCTGATAGTGCTAAGCAGATGTATCATCCTTACCAGTAAGAGCAGGGAAATGAACACAGGTAAGTATTGCCTGTGGTTGCGGAGGAACAGACAGAATGTAGCAAATGTGCAAACATAATTAATGAAATAAAACATAAAAAACCCCTCCAAAACATTCATGTTTGGTTCTTTAAACCTCCCATCTCAGTTATACAAAAGAAAAGGCTGTTATAAAATTACAAGGAAACCTATTTAGACAGAAGTGTTCGCATTCCGTTTGTACACAAGTATATCCTTGGGTCAGCATGAAACATTTATGAAAAACAGCCATACTAACAATAAGCCCATTATGAGTCTTGTCAAGCACATATTTTCCTCATAGGGCTTAACATTATGCCTGCTGGTGCAACCATACTTAGAAAAAGTGTTAATACGCAGTAAATATCAAGTGTCAATTCTACTTAAAATTATGTCTTATAAGTAAATCAATCAAAAGCCTTTTCAAACTTGACAGTATATAATTATATTTATTCTTTAATGGAAGCATCAGATGCTACAGCTTTGCTACAGAAGATGCTTGTCTCTGAGCTCCAGAAATCCATGTGTTCAACTCATCTCTTTAATTTCCATTGTCCCTTGGTGCAAAGCCTTTGGCGATTACAGCATGCAACTTGTTCATAATGTTCTTAATGGGCCCCAGTTCTGGAGCCAGGACCCTATCAAAGCACTGCAAACATTTACCCCAGTTCTACTGGTTGTGGCTGGGACAGAGTTTAACTCCACAGTAGCTTGTATCGTACTGTGTTTTGGATTTGTGACCAAAACAGCGCTGGTAAGACTCAGAGGAATGTTTTAGCTCTTGCTGAGCAGTGGTTGCACAGCATCAAGGCCTTTTCTGCTCCTCACAACACCCCACCAATGAGTGGGCTGGGAGGGTGCAAGGATTTGGGAGGGGACACACCTGGGACAGCTCAAGGTTCAATGAAGTTCAAACATTGAGGTGCCTGGAAGTTGTCCTAAATGAGTATCACAGAGGGAAATATCTGAATGGGTGGCTCTGCTTTACATTGTATTTTCTGTGTGAAAATAAGCTGCTGAACAACAACTTTAGAGTTACTCTGTTCCATTCCATTATCATAGACTGCAAGATGATCTGTTTCCACTCATTCCACTCATCACCAGTAGTCTAGGTTTTCTGATGAACAGCTGACACTTGAATTTCTAGCCCTGTTGACTTCCCCCTTAAAAACTGCAAGGAGTTCTCTTTATCATATGATGACAAAAGCTGTCTGGAAGATATTCAGTATAATATTCCAGAAAATCAGAATATGGATATATGCTACACTGCTAACAACAAACAAAAAGACAGAGTCTGATTTATCAAGGAGGACTTAGAATTCCTCAAGAAATGACCAGGAGAGAGAAATGTGGACAGAAAAGAACTAGTGTGGATGGTGGCTGAAAATGCTTCAGATGTTGAGTTAGTTATAGGCATAGATTGTTGGCCCTGTTCTCAGAAGAAAGGACAACTGGCTTAAGAAATGATAAAAAATAGCATTTTAAAAGGTTGAAATGATAGCAGTGTAGAATTTGAATTAACCAGAGACATAGAGACTAGATTGCATCTATTTGAAGTAATAAGACCAGTGGGCACAATAAGCTAGAATATCTGAAAAGTGGCTAAAGTCAACGTGTACATCAAATTTCAAGGGAATAGAATGAAAACGACAGTGTGTTTTAAGGCAGAGAGGAGTCTCAGCAACACAAATTCTATCAAAGAAGTAGCTAGGTCAGGAAGAAGACATATACTGTCAAGGCTAGGTACAGATAAAACCATGAGGAAGCAAACAGACTGGTACAAAAGAATAAGTGAAAAGAGAAGAATTGATAAAGATTAACTGAACGTACAAGACAGTATTAACACTGGCTCTAGGAGTAATAAAATAAATAATACATTTCTGCAATGCCACAGCTCTGTGACATTTGCCTGGAAAGGCAGATTGACAAACAGACTGAGAAAATACCTTACAGGAACGTATGAATATTAGTGAAGGAGGCTGAGTGAAAGACACACAAACGGTAATTAAATTAGAATCTCAGCACGGATGAGCAGATATAAAAGCAGTCAGTGAAATAAAAATAGCACACAAAATAAAGATGAATTGCAAGCAAGTCTTTAAAAATCCAGGATATGAGCAGCATGATGAAGAGACAGTAGCACCATTAAGGGACAAGAGTGACATCGTGGTGACAGATGAAATCAAATTGTTGAGAGGTTGAAGTCTCTGCCAATTTTTTAAACAGTGAAAGCTGAAGGTGATCCCCTGAGAGAGATATCTTTCTGATGGAGAAGTGCTTTACTTACTATTTTCATTACCACAAGGTAAAAGAACACTTGATAATGGGGCATGACTTTAGGCATGGACTAAATATTTAATATCCTGGAATCAATTAAAGAGTTCATTGTGCTGGTAACCAAGACCTGAAAGATGCACTGAAACAATTAGAAGGTCACAGGCCCAGAAATTAATGAAGAAAAGAGGTAAACGTTTGACAAGTGGATTTGTCATATACACCATCCTGAACAAACTCCAGGAGATACCCAGTATGTGCAGATATCCCCATAGGTAAAAAAAACCAACAAGATGAAGAAATGGTTCTGTCTTCAGTGTGAGGACACATCAATAAGAGAGAAAGATTATATGCAGCAAAGGGCGAGCCAGCCCACATCCATGAAAAGAGGATCGCACCTGTCAGACATGCCTGAGATCCTCCAAGCACACTACTGAACTGGGAAGGAAAATTGTGAAGTAATGGAAATGATTTGTTTGAAGTGAGAAACAGCCTCATAGTGTAAGATTCATGCCTACAGTGAGGCTTGATTGCTCGTGTCAGAGTGCCACAGAAGAAAAGAATTATTAAAATGAATTAGAGATCACTTACAGACAAAAGAAGAGGTCTTAGCAAGAGTTAATTATTAAAAATTGAGGAAGATAAAAGGTGAACTTACCTGTGCCACAAAGCTTAGTCTTGGGCTCGGGTTTTTATTCTTTACATATGGGTATCCAGGGCCATGAATATTTTCCAAGTACAATGGAACAGAGGAAATACTTTCAAGAAGGGATGAAGTACCTTCATCAGCAAGGCATGGTTAAGAGGTGAACTGAAAGTCTCTTCTTAACTGTCCTCATATGCAGATGATAGGTCTCACAAGAAAGTTTGCAGTAAAGTGAAAATTATAACTACAGTAAAAAAAGAGCGTGGCCGTGTCCCCTCCTCCCCCATCCCATTCTGCTTTAGGACTAGCCACCCGTGGCAGTCAGGATGGTCACGTGTGGCTTAAGCTGAGGGCCAGCTGACCATGCACCAGCCACAATACAACTGGTGTGCAAATATAAGTCAATTATCTCACTTCATAAACAGAAGGCAGCCCACAGCCCATCGAACTCTCCTGCATGACAGTGGGCTGCAGGATCCCCCCTGGAGGAGAAACACCCCTCAGGGTTGGACCTTGAGGCTGAGAGAATCCTTACTGTACCAGGTGCTTGGTAGGTGAATTGGAAATAAGATCGCTGAGACTTTGAAATCTTATCTAAGTGAGATGAAGGATTGAGTGTGCACATACAATCCTTTGCACATAAACCACTGACCAAATCTGGATCCAGACACACCTAAGCTCTCCCCAGAAAAGAATCAAGAATGCAAGGGGGTCCTTTCTGAACCCCCTGACCCAACAGGAGGGTCTCCCTGACAGATCTGTCTGACCCTGTGCTCCATGCAGTAAATAATGTGTACCTTACAATATAATCTTGTTAAACCACAGTCAAATTTACTATCAAACCTTGTTTAATCACTCTGGTCCTTCCTGTGGAATTCTTATGGAATGGTCAGCTGAAACACTGTGCAGCTTGCTTTAATATATTTAAGGTACCTTTAATAGGAACAAGTCTCAGTAGTTACCTGGCCACTACTCCTGATTCACAATTTGAGATGCTCCCATCCCACTGATCCACAGCACAGTTACAAACGTGGCAATTAAAGCTGTGATCGCATCTTACAGACATGCACAGCCAAAGGCTATTGAGACTCTCCAGTCTATTTTTTAATCTTGTCTACAAGTTTTAAATCACACTGTAATTCAACTTCATTTCAAGCACAGCACAATTTTCAATGCTTTATAGACAGGAGAGAACAAAAACCCATTTAACACAACAAAAGAAAAAAAAAGAGAGAAAAGTCAGCTGCAGAAGGTCGTGATTTTCACTTATGAAGAGTTTAAGGAAAAACTGACTAAACTGTTTGCAACCAACTCCTTCTGATTGCTGTAGGAAAGTAAAATCAATTTTAAGAATATAAATAATATAGATAATATAGATAATATAGGTAATATAGGTAATATAGATAATACAGTAAAAGAAGTGATCTTGCCCTGGTGTCCAATAATTTAAACCATCATTCAGATATCTTTACAGCTATCAAAAAAGGGTATTTAAGTATAAAACTACGATGATTTTAGCATAATATAAATGTGAAACCATAATTTTTTAACATTATTGCTAAAAAACCCCATAAAATTTTAACATTTTTGCTTGATATTGAAATATGTAAAAGAATTACTCTGCAGATAATTTAATCTTACTCATTAAGTTTGGAATGAAAAGTAAAGTTTTCTGCATTTGATACTCCATGCATATAGAAAACACCACTTCTTCCTTGCAAAGAATGTAAATGGTCACATCAATAGGTGCAGGAAAAGTAAAAAGTATAGGCAAGAGGAGTCAGTGCAAATAAATAATAATAAATAATAATGATGCCAGGTATCTGTGAGAAAGAAATAAAGGGGAAAGGGAAGAAGAAGGGGCAGGGTAAGATCACTCACATGTGAGGTGAGAGAAAAGCAAGTTAAAAAACTGATATAGCCAGCAATGACAAAAACCTTCCTATCTTCATCAGTCATTAAAAATCTGAGGCCCAGTCATTTATCAGAAAGTCTGTGTGCATCTGCTTTCTGTGATACAGAGGTAACTATTTTTGTTTCTCTTCATTTATGTTAGCATAAGTAAGTGAAGAATTTTACATACCAGGCTATGTAATGAGTTTACCTAACTGAAATCTCAGCGCAGCATTGTAAAAATATAACTCTGCATTTATGAATACAAAGATAATCTTAATTTCTCTGGATTATTGCTCCACCTTTATTTTAAAATCTGTATATGAAGTTTGACATATTTTTGCTCTCACAACCCCAGTGAACACAAACGTGCTGATTTTAAATACATAAATAGGTAGAAGTGACCTGATTTGACACTTTTCTGCATATCCCTCAAGGCAAAAGACCCTGCAGAACTTAGAAGCAATGCTCACAAAGTGCCTATGTTCTGAAAAGAAATTAAACCCGAGCAGCACTTTTACACTGAGTAGCTACTTTTGGTATGAGCTAGATTTCCGTTTGAGCTGTATTCCTTTAGAAGGTCAAAAGAAGCTGACCCTCCCTTAAATGTAGTCTACTTCTCATTTGGCAAATAATAGGCATTCTGCACCTGGGCTGTTCAGCTGGGCATTAGATAACAGAGATTTAACTTAGGTGTGTAAGTCACAGTATCCAACCTATTTGAGCCCCCACACATTGTTAAGTATTGATGCTGCTGTACAATGACCCCAAAATCTTGCTTTCCAAAACCAGGTGAGACTGAAAAAGGATATTAACCCCCAAATTCCTGTGAATACTCCTGAAGGCTACCAATTTAGCAAAATCTGATCTTATACTTGCATAAAAATGCCATTCATACCAGTGAGCTTTGACTAAATACACTCAAGATGCCTAGAATTAAACTATAAATCTATGCCCACCATGTTCATGTGAATCCACACCGCATGCCTTTTGTAAATCCACTGTAACACTGAATCAGCTGAGGTGCCTTCTCATGCCATCACGCTGGAAAACAGTTGATGTTCAGAGCAATGTGAGGGCTAAAATACTGCTCCTGATAACTTGCAGTATGACAAACAAATCAGCAATGCACTAGTGTCTTCACTTCATGTGGCACAGTTGCAATAATTAAATATAATAAGCCTTTGTATACTACTTCCCTTTCACTTCTGGCCATGTTATTTGAAAAGAAGAATGCCATTTTGTCAAGAACATCATCAGCTTGAGAGCAAGCAAAACTACACTGATGGCTGACATTCCTTTTGAGAGCAAAACAGCTTGTGTCTATATTGTTCATCACTCCTTGTCTGCACGAGCCTGAAGACAAGCATCATTTTACAGATTATCACCCTGTTAGCGCAAGGAAAGAGAAAGTATAATGTAACATAGATTATAAAATATAATTAAAGCTTGCACAGAAGAAACATCATTAAAATTATGTCAGCCTGCTGTAAAAAAGAAAAAAAAGCTGATTAATTATAATGGGGCAGAGAGATGAGAAGAAAGTGGCAAGTAACAAACTTATCTCTAGATGCTCTGATTAATTTCCCCCATAAAACTGTCAGTACACCATGGCACATATAAATTCCATAAATACAATTTGGATGACTTTGCAATGACGGTAGACATGAATAATGTGAACACTAAGTATGCAAGGACTGCATATGAAGATTAAAGCCTAAGGTCACAAGTTATGATCGCAGAGAAAGTACTGAATATGGCATTTGCATAAATGCTAGGATCAATTTTGAGCCACTGGTGAAGAGATGGAAATGACAAAAGAATCCCTGCAAAAGCTAAATATACATTTTCTGGCATAAAAGGTGCTTATGCATATATTATGTTGTATTATATTATATTATGCATTATATTACATATAATCTATTCCTGTATGCAGCTTTACACATTTGAACTTGCACTAGAGCAAGTGCATTATGTATGGATGCATGCACAAAGCCAAGCTTCCTTTCTTGCAGGAAGTAGAAGATCCAATATAATGGAATAATTTGTTTTGCACTAGCTATCAAAAAAATGCTGCACAAATAACAAATAACTGTAATAAGCAAAAGATATACTAACGTTTCAGAAAATGAAACATTCTCTAATAAACTAAAGAACTTCTGGGAGGAAATGCTTCAAATAATTATTACCACAGAAGCTGTCAAAATCTTGTCACCCTTCACTTTGATTTCATTTTTTCTACCAAGTTAAACTCATGTTAGGAGCTCTTAACTTCTCCCATTCTCCATTAGAATTTCAAAACACACAACAAATTTAGCCATAGACTGGTGAAATGAGACATACACACCACAGAACATTTTGAACACTGTATTTATTTTTATGGTAGCCCTTTTTATCTGAGAAACTGCAGTCATGAGGGTCCCTGTCAGAGACAATACTCATCCTTCAGCCTTGGAGAAAGGGAAAAATCCAAATAAAACAAGCCTACATATATCCCTTTAGGAGAAGGTAACTTTCAGACACTTCCTTTTTTTTAATACAAATTATTTGTTCAGAAAAATGCCGGAGAGTATCAAGTATCTCCAGCTCAAGATGAAACAGATTTGAATCTTTATATTAAAAAGAATGAATGTGAAATCCCATATCAGAGCAAGGGTCATAATCACAGGGATACACAACATTCTGAGATAAAATCCATCATTTTTCCTGTTGGTATTTATGAAAACCTTGAAAATGTACTGAAATAGGGACTTAAGTGCAGGCATTACTTTCCCAAACGTTCACAGTCACCTACATATCCTCTTTTTCATTCCTCCCTTACAAGAAAGCCCATAACATGTTCAAAACAAACCACAGAAAACAATCAACAGGAAAGCCTGAAAGTAAGTCACCCCATAATATATGGTAACTCTGTATCTAGGATGGGAGATGGAAACTGGGATTTCAAATTCTTCTAGTCAAAGAAAAAAATCAATCCAGGTTTTCTCCCAGAGGAGGAAAAGAGAATTCACGTTAGGCTACAAAGGCAACTGCGAAGGCACTGGAACGATTTCTGAAGTAACTGCAAGGACATACTTTTCCAACATAGACAAACCACTACAAAGATGTATTGGACAAAACAATAATTACGCACACAAAAACATATATAGAAATATGACATTTTAATTAAACTTTGAGAGTAAGAAAAAAATACAGCAAAATTAAGAAATGCAATCTCTATTTTGTAAAGGAGTGAACAATTAACTTTCAAGTCCTAAATCACTAATCTCTCCCATACTAAGTTGAATCTAAATTTAAATTGTATCAAATTTGTTTCTACAAACAGCTTAAATAAGCATAAATTGAATTGTGATATGCAGTGGACTCTTCTGTCCACAGTTTCTTACTCCCAAACCTTAAAATGATCGTCAAAAAAATCTGCTATTTATTTACTTTTAATGAGGACTATGAAAGTGCTAAGGTATGCTCCTTTAAAAGATTTCAGTCACTTAGGGATCTGCAGGGAGGGAATGAAAATTCTCTCCTCTGGGGTAATACTCAAGATAATATAATCACTGATAACATAATACTTTGTATAATACGATCAATAGATAATAATCACTGCTAGAACAGCCTACCATGTAGTTTTACACTGAGTTTGAAAAAAAAAAGTAATCAAAAGCTGAACTCTCTCCTTTTTACCAGGTTTTAAACAACGTATTCCAGTCTTCCCTGCAGGAGTAGCCGTTCATTGTGTTATACGTACTTTTAAAATGCTCTCATCACAGCAGTATCCATCCATATTTACACTCTGTTTCAGCAACAACTGCTCTTCTGGAAAAAATAGAAGCCATCCCTCTATTCTCTCCAGTGCTTCATAAGAGTTGGGTTTCAAGTACTTTAGTCAGGGACAGAAGAGAAGCTCTTACTACTTGAAGATTTCTGCAAGCACTGATAAAAACGGGAAACAGCATAAAGTGAAGTTCAGTATCTGGGTGTCAGTGCAGGGATGTCGCCATGGGAAGTTCCTTTGCTTCAACAGAAGGAAATTGCAATACTTCATTTTCTGGCAGTGCCTTTTTTCCTTGAAGCTCTTATGTGGTCTTCATGGCACTGAGATTTGAGTGGCTAACATATGCTGCACAACTGTGCCTGTCAAAGGATAAATTTTGGCTCAAGAATTAACGTATTTATTCTCATATTAAAAAAAAAAAAAAAATTAAAAAATGCTGGGCTAGAGAAACTGCATCCTTTTATGGAGCTGTGAACTGAGAACAAACAGTTGTCCCACTCCATGTCTGCAGAAAGAAGAGCTTCACCAGAGGAGTGAACTTCTCCAGGGTGTAGCTGACATTACATGAGGGCATGGGGGCAATGCCATGTGTGGATGTCCCTCCAACCAAGGACTTCTCAGTACCCACCTGCTTATCATTTCAGATAAGAGCTTTGGCCACATCAGATACACTGCAATGATGCACAATTCTGTGCACACTACTTGAAGACTTCTGCAAGTGCTAATCAGAAAAGTTCACAGCAAATCTGTGTGGTGCTCATATACACCCATCACATCATAAAACAAAAATGTTAGAGAAGACCACTCCATTAAGGATGTAAGCAATGATTTTTCAGCTAGCGATCACATCTTTAACTTGAGAACATGTTAACAAGTCAAACATCTAAAAAATCATCAAGTTTTGCCGCTACCATCTCTGACTTCCCAAATAATTCTAAAAAACTGTAGGGATTTTCTGGCAGATTTCTGCCTAACTAAAACACTTTTCCTTAAAGCTCAAGTTTCTATGGTGCATTCTGGAAGTATTTCCTTCCTAATAATGCTACGAACTGAACTTTCGCTTTGTTGCTGAGCTTGTGCAGCTTTGTAGCTGGACTATAGCTAAATCACCTGGTTGAGATCTTTTTACCAGTTACAAGAGGCAGAAGGCATCTTTACTAGAAGTCCTAGTTACGACAAAGTTTTTACAACTTTTTTCCTTCAAAAACTGTGAGATGAACACTGCATACAAAAATTATCAAATTCACTACAAACAGCACAATGAACCCAATCTTGAGTGTTTTCAGGTACCCTGAATAGCATCTGGCAATCAACAGTACTACACTCAGTGGAAGACTGTAAAAGAACAGCCCAACCATACATCAAAGAAGTTCTGAAACACCCCAACATTAAATGCCAATTTTACAACAGCTTACCAACTAGATTTTTGTTTGAGTAGAAAAATAAATTCCAATTAATTCTTGAAAAAGTTTTGTATTTTCCATTACATGCAAAGTGCATATTAAAAATGGGATTTGGCAAACTGGTGATGTGCTTAATTTCTCTTTGTATTTTTCTGCATTTTGTCCAACCACACAGACAACTTTCCATTTGTTTGGCCCTGTTACTGCTTAAGCTATGACCTAACATCGTCATCCTCTTCCAATATTGTGAGGCTGACTCTTCTTCACTAATATTAATTGACCTAAAAAAATAAAAGCACCAGCTTATTGTTCCCATTATAAATCATTGGTGAGGAGCATCATAGTCTCACAACACCCCATATCTCCTTCTTTAAGGACAAAGAGTAAAAAATACTACTTACTTCAAATACTTGATTTATTACTTATTATGTTTTTACCATATCAATTTAGTATCAAGAACAACAGGAAGCACTGAAGCACAATGAAATAAAATACCTTAAAAGTTTTAACGAGTTTGTCACTTTTTCTGGTGTTTTGTGGAAGACAATAAGAAGATCACCTAAGGGGCTGGTCAGGCTGGGTTTTTGCTGGCTTTATTACCCAGCAGATGGAATGGCAAATGTGTGACATACGGAGAGAGCTATCTTATATGCCAGTTTGTTAAACAGATTGTCTTCATCATCTGACCACTGTTAGAAAGGCAATTGAAAACCACAGGCTTCTAGCTTCTCCATAATGAATGTTAAAAATGCAAATATGGAGCCATTTCTCACCCTTCAAAACGACTGTCAAAACCACACATACAGCTAAAAATTCTACGGAAGACAAGGTGAGCCAGTATCAGCAACAATCCCCATCCTGAAATCCTTCCATGTGACTCAGTGAGAAATTAAATCTTAAGAAACTGGTCCTTGGTTCTCTTTTCAGGGGTATTCAGTGGGAAAAGATTTCAAAAGTCTATCAGTGCACACCCACAATAAACACCGCCTCCAACTTAAAAATCTACCAAAAAAAGAAAAAAACAACCAAACCCCAAAACAAAACAAACAAACAAAAAACCCAAACAAAATCCAAAAACCCAAAACCCAAAAAACCAAACCCAAAACAAATGGAGGGAAAAACATGCTCTCGGTCTCTTAGTCTGCACACAAAATCTTGGTGTTGGAAAATCAGGGAGATAACTTCTGTTGCACTGTATGTGCTGATAGGGCTGCAACTGTGCAACTGCTGCAAGTGCAAACAGGATGTAAAGCAAGGAAAACTAGCGTGAGTTAGTGGTACCCACATTTCTGAGGTACTTGGTGTGTGTCAGCTCTCACATTTGAGCAAACCAATGGCCGGTTTTGGGCACAGCAGGGACTCCTGTGCTCCCATGAGGTCAGTGACATCACTGGGGCTTCGGTATGTGCTCTGGGGTTATATAAGGGAGTTTTACTTCATGTAGACACCGATGCTGCAGAGACCAGGGACATCAGCAGCACTATTGTCCTCTCACCTAGGGGCATGGTAAAGGTGCTGCCTCGAGTCTTTTACAACAGGTTTTGAGACTGCCAGAGACAGCTGCACCTGTCCTGTGTGTGGGGTTGGGATTTTGTGGGTCTCCAGCCTCTTCCACGGCACTACATTTAATAATAGATAAACTAATTTTTCTGTCCTGTGTTCCTATATAAGGTAATTATGTGTGTGCTGCTGCTGAATGTTTATATTCTTTTATAAAAAGGACATTTGAAATAGAACTCCTTATCCACATTAGCAAATCTAATCTTTAAAGCTTTCTTCTTCTCATTAAGCAAAGCCCAGTAAGATGAGAACAAGAAGTCCTGCAAGAAGAACAAAATGCACAGGTACGCTCAGAAAGGCACTTGGAAATATTATCATGTAAGAGATGCAAACTTTCCTGTGAGCCTACAGCAATCTCTCTAATGCATATGTTGCTTAGCATGTGAACAGTTGTAATACACTTTAAATCAAGATAATAACACTCTCCTTCCCTCAGGGAATCTCAAAGGTTACCATTGCTTCAAACATTTGCAAAGAAGCTACATACAGCTCACAGTCACTTGGTTCTGGGCTGAACATAATGCTGGCTAAAGTGCCAGTGAGATGTATTTTACTGAGAAATGCACCACTTCTTTCGAGCACCATTAAGCCATGAACACAAACAATTATCAGAACTACAACTGCTAGAATCATGCTGTCATACCATTTACATTAATACAGCCCAGTGCCATGACACAGTTTCAGGCTGTGCCACTGGAAGGCATTCATTAATTTCTCCCTCTATGCATTCACTCTGCTCATGTGCGTGATTATTTGAATTACTTTTTTCTCATTTTCATACCATTCCCACACTGCTTTCTTTGGTACATGCTTTAACTGTATCTATGCCTTCAGAAAAAAAAAAATTAAAGAATTAATTTGTTGGATTGAAACTTGAACTTTTCACTTCATGAAGACATTTAAAATCAAGTTATGCAATTTACTACTGTTAAAGGTCCTTCCTTTCTGCTGTTTTCTGATTCTTCACAAGAAGAATATATATATATATATCTTCACATATTTGATGCAATTCAATCTCACTACTCTGCCTTTAAAGAAAGGGAAAAAAGACAAAATTAGGTAAGTATCTTCAGGTGCTGTCAATGGGAATGGAGACATAAAAATGAAAACCAATTAATATTTTGGAAGCTTTTTTAAAAGGAAAACTTAGGCCTATCTTTTTAAAAAAGAAAATTATTTCCTTTGACTTTTTTAGAAGACTGAAATAAAGTGGTTTCTCCTGAGAACACTATGTACCTTCAGTTTTCAGCTCCACTTTTTTTTTTTAAATTTAATGAGGTAGCACAATTTTCTGCTGTGTCACGAATATGGAGATATTTTCTGCCCAGCCGTGTTTAGACTTACAGTACAACACTCCAGCTACAGCTTCACATTTACAAAGTATGCATTAGAGATGCTCCAGTAAATTGCACAAACACACCCAACACCCAAATACCTTCTCTTTTGAATATGGGATGCTACCAGATTTTCACATCTTTCCATGTTTCAAAAACAACCTGTGAGCTTGAGAGCTCAGCAAATGTGGCATGTGAATGCAAAAGCCTGCTCAGCCCAAGAGGAGACTGCCAGGCTTGATGCACACACTATGGGAATCTTCTTGGAAATCATAATGTAGAAACTGGAATCATAATCTGAAATCAAAGAAAGGCAGACATCCTTCTTTTAATATAATATAGAGAGAAAAACAAATATTGTGTGTGCAAGTTTGGATCCTGACAGCCAGATCTGGAGAACTGTGGAGAACTAGGCAATCAAACGCCACTTCTTAATTTGACTCCTTGGGTTGAACAGCTCTCTACAATGTGTAAAGCTGTTATAGTCCTGGATCAGACTCAAATCAGAAGTTCTTAGTGAAGTTGCAGAAGACTATTTCTCAGGTTTATTTTCACTAAATTTATTAGGATTATTTTCAAGAAAGATAATATGCACTGTAAATAAAGATATAAATCAAAATATTAAACTTCATGAAGAATTACTCATTCCATTCTATCTTAACTGGTGTACATTCATAAGCAACAAGGAGCAGTAGAAATCCCCAGGATTTGTTTCAACAGTCCAAAGCAACTCAAAAACAGGAGAAGAAACCCAGAAGCAGAACTATCAGATCAATACAATCTTTGATCCTAACTGAAGGGGAATTTTCAAAGTCACTCACATGTCTAAAAGCTTACCCTTTTTTTTTCCCATTCTTTCCCCCTTCACTTGTATTCTCTTGTCCATGAATTATAAGAGAAGTACTGCTTCCAGGTCACTTAATTGCTTTTGTAAATCCTTTCTAAAGGCTAGATTTCAATGCAGCCTGGTGATTGAAACATTCCAATCTCAATGAAATGAACAGCAACTACACCAAACTTCCATGGCAGGCGCTCATTCAAAAACCCTATCAGAAAACAGAAACAGTAAGTGTCAGAAGACATAAAAGATTTTTACTAGTGCACTCCAGTGACCCATTATAATGAAATCCCCTCAAGAGTTGATAGCAGTGTAGATCACTATCACTTGGAAAAACAGAAGTTGAACCAACTGCTATTTGGAATTAGAGACCAGGCTAGGCATGAGGGGGAAATAAATAAGTTTTTTTCTTCTAGTACACTAACTTAGTAGAGGTCTCAACAGGGAACATTAATAATTCCGAATGCATACAATTTTTCTAGAAAGAAATTAGGTCACACTGTGTAACTTGGAGGGCAGACAGTGAAATACATGCATATTTCCGTCTCAGGCAAGCGGGCTTTAGTATCTCCAACACTTACTTTTACAGAACTACCTGTATTTTTAATTGCAAGTGAAATGTTTCCATCATAAGTCATGATCTTTGACAATTAATGCAGTTGCAAGCAATCAACTCTTACTGCTTCAAAGCTGTTAACACTGGAGGATTTATTCTAAGATACTGCTAAGAAAGCACACTTGTTTCTAACTAAAATTTTATTTGTCTTTTGTCCCTTTAAAATTATATTCTGAGTATTTTTTCAATGGTTTAAATTAACTTGAGGAACAAAAAAAACTAATAAAGAACACTCAGTTCATTCGTTGACACACCCCTCACCTCCACCCCAAACTATATATACAGGACTGAGAAGAGCCACCTTGGTCTTAAAACATGGTTAGAATTCACAGTGATTTCAGTAGCAGCTGATTTAGGTCAATGCTGAAATTTGGAAACCTGACCTTAATTAGTCATCATCAGATTCAGTACAAATTGTAACAGATAAGAAAAAGCAAGAAAAATATTCTCCCCAATTTTTTAAAATCCCATTACACCTGCCAATGAATCTTCCTAATTAATAAACATTCATTTCTTTGAATAGTGTATCTTCATCAAAGCTTTCATCAAAACCGCATGCAGAAGATGTTAACCTTTAAAATCTGCCCTTCAGTGCAGCTTAAATTACTCTGCTCATTGTTAACCTAAGGAGCTAAATATCACAAGCGCTTTAATCACTTAAATTAAAATTGGTAGTTGTGAGAAGACAAGAAAAAACATCTTTTCTGATTTTAAATGCTGAGATTCTCCTACACGTAGAGTTCAATGTATCACAAGAGTTTTTCTTCACTGCAGCTTCTATTGCTGCAGTATTTGGCCACAGTAAATAACAGATCTGACAGAGGTAGTTAATGAAACACTTTCTGAACAATGCCCTATGCTATACTGGGTGGGTGAGAGGAAAGGCATTTCTGAAGCGAATGACACAAAATGGCCTGCTTAAAAATCAGCACCATACTGCAACACTGCTCCTGTGGCCATGGCCATGGATCTTACCAAGTCATACTAAGAGCTTCACTCCAAACTACACTGCCTACAGCAGCACAGCCATGTAGCCTCACATGTTTCAAAGTGTGTATTTGCCAACAAAGTGGCACACCATACCCATTGCAAACCTTCCTGGTTCAGATTTATAGTATGAGGGCCAAAACCCTCATATCCATCATGCATGGGATTTTACTGTGCTTAGTTAAAGGCATCAACTGAGACAGCAAAGCACTCTTACCGAATCTGCAGCAAATTTGCAAGTACCCATCAGGATTTTTTTAACTCAGGAGATTGCCTTTAGACTTGCACAATTTACAGGGGAAAATAGATGCAATAAATTTTGGACTTACTCAATGCCTTATTGTAACAAGCAAGCAGCTTGTGAGTGGGATGGAGAATGACTCTGATAAATTAATGAGAAATCTTTTTCTCAGAGCACAGGAGCCAAGTCGGACTCTACCATTAGACCATTTATTTGTACTTTGCCTTACATTAAACAAGTCCTTCTAGAAGGAAAGATACAGAAAAATCTGTAGGGGTGTGCAAATCCCAGTTTGTTACAGGCAGATGCTATCAGGAAACGGATTCACGTACCAAGGATCAAATCAGTACACCTGACTGGTGTGGAGTGAAATCCTTCACATCATGTGATGAAAGGTGCAAGAACCTGGTCCAACAGGAGCAGGTATCTGATATCCTGCATCCCAGAGCAGGAAAGGAGGACCAAAACTTGAACTCTCCGATTGAGTCTAAACACAATCCTTCCAACTAGCTTTGTATGAAAATAATGAAAGCAAAGCTGAATACCTGAATGGCCACTTGCTTAGGCTAGACACATCCCCTCCTGTAACTAAGAGAATCAACGAACTCTGAAAAGCTATGAAAAAGAAAAGTAATTACAATACTTTTATTTCCAAGTGTTAAAAACAAAATCAAATTGTATGTACTGGTCACTGCCTTCTTCCTATAGCTGAGAAACTATTTCAGATTCTTAAATTAGGAAGAAAAGAATAAAACAAAGGTTCATTTGAATATGAAAAACAATTGAAAATATATGAAAAGCAATTCTTGCTTTCAACAGTGACCATGGCACAGGCTTCCTGCTTACTAGCAAACACCTGTGTGTGCTCTTTGGATGGCAGTGCAGAGGATGCAAAAATACGTTTGGTAATCTGAGGATGTGCGCTCACTGCTCCAGGGAGGCCATGTCTCCCCACAGTAGTGTTTTGCAGTCAGCAGCAGTATGGCTTGCTGAAAGTTAAACTTAGAAAGGTACACAAAGTTTTAAAAAGAAAAAAATTCAGAGCAGGTTAAAGACATAAACACAAATGGAATTCATGCCGTCACTGCAGTGAATCACTTTTGACTGTCGACACATCCGTATGTTTGCATTTTTCATTGCAGGCACGTGTTTCCCACCGCCCCACATGCATGATGGGCACTAAGGTCAGTGATGTGAAACAAACTGTGAGAGAGAGGCCAGGTGATAATTGTGATAATATCATTCGCCAAAAAGATAGCGTTATTGGGAGGATAATTATTTTAAACAACTCTCATAACAGAAATTGCATTATGCTTCCACTGCTGTCATTAAACAAAAAAAGTCTAAAAAGATCAATCACACAAAACCAGTACTAAAAGCCAGTTTAAAAACCTTGCAAATGTCTTTTTATTACTCTATCAACTGACTTCCTTTTTTTCCCTCTACCTCTGGAGGAATAAAGAATGACAGTATATTAACTATTTATAGTTATAAAAATAGTGACTTCCATCTGCTATAACTTGGAACTGCTGTCCCAACAACTTGCATGCTTGATGAGATATGAACAGCAGAATATAATTAGGTAATGTGAGTGATGTATAGTCACTTTCCACTAAAATACTCTTTGAAAAAAAAGAATACTCATATGCCAACCTGACAGTACGTGCTAGGTATATCCAGATAACAAGAAGACTTAAAAAAAATTTTTGGAACATTATCTGGAATATTTTTTCCATTTTGGAGAGTTCTAGAGGACTAATACCTCAGCATTGCCATCCACAAATGAGTACATTACTAAGACAAGCAGCAAGCAAGTTTAATAATAGATAATATTTAGACAATGATACTAAGAGTCTGGGGAAAAAAATACAAGATGAGAGTACAGCTGTTCTCATTTTTAGCCTGAAGTATCTGAGCAACAATTAAAACTTTTTAAAGTGTTTATGTGATACCTCATAGAACCATCTATTTTTCATGTAACCCTGATTTTCTAAAATCTAAATAACAATTCAATTATCCATTGTAATATACAGTAGAGACACTGCTGTCAAATGAAGATCTCACTGAAAATAACAACTGGCAAGCCAAAGCATTCCATCATTTTCAGAAATATTAAATACACTTCACTTCCAAATGAGCACATCTAAACTTTGTGAAAAAATACACTAAATAAATAAGCTTCCCACTTTATCTTCCCTGCATGAATCTTTCCACTTAGGACACTCCTAAAGACTTGTCCCTTGGGGCATATTGGGAGAAGTTGCACTTCTAGTGTTTAAATTATAACTGCTCTTCAGAAAAGATTTTTCTGAGCAACTTTTTTTCATGTGGAAGAGGAGAAATAAAATTATATTTAAATATGCCTTGAGGTCTAGCAAATAATTTAGCAGCCAAGGTCTTCTAGTGGTACTCAGAAAAAACAGAACTTCTCACAAATCTGCAGACATTAAGGACAGT
Source organism: Origma solitaria (assembly GCA_013397895.1). Taxonomy (NCBI): domain Eukaryota; kingdom Metazoa; phylum Chordata; class Aves; order Passeriformes; family Acanthizidae; genus Origma; species Origma solitaria. The sequence continues at coordinate 2,260,464 of VZRL01004167.1, forward strand.
TCATCTGCAGCTAGAGGTTTTATTTCTTTAGGTGAATTTGCAAAGGCAAATCCCTTTGCTTCATCACAGAGAAAAATATGATTTTAAGTTCTATTTTGAGTACTTCATCATATTTTCTGTTCAATTATTGTTACAATTTATTTTCCACAGACAAACAACACTTTTGAAAGGAACATTCTCTTTTTCCCCCCAAACAATTCCAGCTCTAAGATATTTGTCTCACAAGTTGGTGACTGAACAAAAGCAGAAATTCTAATTTAAATGCCAACAGATTTTCATCTTCAGAAGAGTCCAGATGATTACTACACTTAAAGAAATGCATAGCAAGGAAGCTTTCAGGAAATAAGTTTTTGAATAACCTCTGCCAGCATAGGAGCACATTTCTTTTTTATTTAATCATTGCAAGCAATAACGCTTAATAAATACTCATAATTAAGGCAAGTTTATTTGCTGCAGAAAACAAAACCCTCCATTTGGATTTGTTTCAAATGATTGTGGTTAATCCTACAATTCACCTTTCTAGAAGACCTGAATGTGAGGTCATAATGGAATCTAGATCCCTCAATCCCACTGACTGCAAGGGTACTCAGGTTCCCAAATGTTTCTGGCAACTTAGGAGAAATCTCTGCCTTCTAGTGTAAGACAACCTATGATTATCTTGCCTATACTGAGAAACTAATCACTTTTCACATTATGCTTATTGAAGAAATCCTCACTTTTCCAGTATGGAAAAATTTTCCAGTATAACTCTACAATGAAAGTTAAAACCCACTGTTTCCCCTGCTGACCCTTCAGCACATTATTAATTCTTAGTGAACTAAAGAATATGTGAATGAGCAAGTTGAAAAAACTGTTGACAATTATAGCCAAGATAGGGTGATTTTGTTCATATTTGGTCACAATGGAAGAGTCAGAAGCACAAGCAGATGATGTGCCTACCTGCAATCACCCTGAAGCACACCCACGCAGACACAGAGCTTCCCAAACTCAGGACTCAGAGGTTCCATTTCCCACCGCAATAAATCTTTTATTTATGCACATACACAGTGATGTGCTCATGACCTTTAAAGATTGCACCCACAGTGCTCTGAAACCTCACTGTGTTTTTGAACTCTCACCCTTACACTGGTGGACAGAGTTGGAACACAACAGTGCTTGCCTGATCAAAGGATTGCAAACTCATTTTTAACAACCCATTTCAATTTAGGAGGGATGGGATGGGCTTATCGCACACACATGAGATTTCATAAAACGATTTGTACAGATATTTTCTTTCTTTCAGTTGTTTATTTTTGCTTATACATATTTTAGGAAAGGCCAGGCATGAAATTGGTGCTGTAAAGTAAGTCAGAATTTATTGATACAACTCTGCTCTGGGAGCTCAATAGGTGTGCAGCAAAGCAAGAAGGGTAAAGGGGCTGAATTATTCATTGAACCTTTAAGCACCAACAAATAACACTTAGAGTGAAGAATGCCTGTTTTGCAACAGTAGGTGTGAAGTGTACACATAAAAGAAAATGGATGTTACAAAACCCGTCCTTTCAGACTCCAACCATTGAATCTTTTTCTTATTACTAATTTTGAAGGAAAATAAGACTACCAAGTTATTTACAGGAGGTACATAGCACAATTTCTTTTTTTTATTTTATTTAGAATAACATCTTGAATACTGTACTTACTGTATCAGCTTCAAGGGAAAAGAAAAACTGATGAAAACTGATAGAAGGAAAAGCCTTTCTAATCAAGCAAGTACAGGGTTAGAATAAACCAGCTGTTATTAGCCTAAATATAGTAAAAGAAATGAAAATATGTGAACAACACCTAACAAACTATATATAACAGACATTATAACACAAGCAAACTGTTGCTTTTAGGTTCCAGCTTCCACACCTAATTACACTCCCCTGATAACTTTTCCAAACAAATCCCTTTAGTCAAAAAATTATCTTTGAGCTAAAACATAATTATTTTTTTATTTTTCAGGTATTTAAAATTTAAAAGTATATATTTTCCTCTCTATGGCTCACATCTGTAGCCAGATCCATTTTATGGGGAGAGCCAATCAATTAATTGATAAATCTGAAACACCCTGCTGGTAAAGCCCAGTGGTGGCAAAACTTTCTAAGAATGAAAATGGAAAGCAGGTATTGCACAAAAACATGCAATATTGTTTTCAGATTGAATTAACCTTTGACCAAAGGCATTTATGTTGCAGTTTTTACCATTTGCTATTTTTTGATAGATCAAGTCATATTAACATTGCTCAGTCTCAAAAAGGCTTCAGTGTTCAAGCTTCTGATACTTTGATTTTTTAAATTTCATCTGATGCAGGCATAATTCTAACAGATTACTGCTATATCTTCTGAAGGACCACTTTCAGTATCATTTGGGGAAAAAGAAAACAAATTTTTACAATCTGTTCTATTTTCATTATGTACCTCAGTGAGTTAAAATCTTATCCTTTTAATTTCCACCGTCATTTGCTTCATCAGAAAGAGTTTCCAAGTTTCCTGCCTGCTTAGTAAACAGAGAGCACAGAAGGAAATAGGTAAAATTGTGGGAACCCAGCATTCTACCTCTGACTGCAGCCAAGAACTAATGGCCAGGGCAGGGTTAAAGACTCTGGGCAATCACAGTTCCCAAATTTGCTCCACCAGCCTTCAGAAGGGAGCACAGAGATTTCTACCTGGGCTTTTCTTTGTGATTCTTCAAGAACGTCATCTATGAATGAGTTAGGAACTGCTACTCTTCACAAAAGCAAGAATGCAAGGCATGGGAATTTTGTTCCCTGCAGACCACATCAAAATGCCACAAAGATGCTCGAGTACGCTGGCCCTGCTTGCTGCTGCTGCCACAAACCAATGCACCTGCAGCAGAAACAAAAGCGTGCACCAGGCCCAGTGGCTGCAGCTCAGTGTTGGGAGAATGGAACTGGCACAGCTGTCCAGACACACATTTCTATCCACTGCTCCTGCTGGGGCTTTACTAATCCTTCCGCAGAGGGTGGGCAACACGTGTTGGTAATCTCCTATAACTGCAGCAATCACAGCGGAAAGAATAATGGTGATATCTGACACTGGCAGTAAGACGATTGCATCACTTCATAAAAAACGTTTCCAAAACCATCACCTGTATTCCAGCATGGCACAGCTTCCCACACATGACAAAAATAATATCCTCAGTGAGATCATTTGTAAATATCCATGTGTGCTTTACCTATGCCAGGCCCACGTACTACCATAAAGTAAAAGTTTAGAGTTTGAAGCTCTCAAAGAGTAAGACTAGATTGTGATAAATTCTCCTTTCATTTCCTAATAACATAACCTTTATGTAAAAGAAATTATCTTTCCTGTTTTGAAGTCCATACAAAACAAATAGTGTTTCCAGAAAATGGAATAATTAAATTGCACTTCTACTTTTAATTATCTGCAGCAACTATTTATTATGTTGCTGTACTACAAAGAATGAGAGTTGTGAAATGAAATAAAAATAAAATAAAGCTTTTAATTTAATTCAATGTTATGCCTTCGGCACAAGTTTCGTAAACTCCTTGATACCACTGTGAAAACAAACAGCTGGCTTTTACAGAACGATTCTGTAAATGAAAGTGGTACATACACATCTTGAACAAGAGCAGAGTCCAGTTATTGTAGGATTGTGTAAGTCATGGCAAGGATATTATTACCTGAACAATTTCCACTTTGGTAGCCGAGATAATAGAGGTACAAAAGTGTAAAGGAAAGTCAAAGCAAATCAGAGGTAAAATATTCACAAACAGCTGATTCACCAGTGCAACCGCTGGAATGGTGGATGAGCTGCCCTCCTGCTTCTAGTCTACACTGGTAAGCCCAGGGCGGCTTTTAAAAGGACCAGCTCCTCCCTAGACATCTGCCTGCTGCTCAAGAGGACGGTTCAGGACTTTACTGTCTTAACAATGTTTATTACAACTAAGAGAACTGGAACAGAAACTCCCAGGGACCAATTCTGCTTTTGCAGAAAGGAGTGAATGACCTACCACCAAGGCACACATCTTGTGGCCACCGTGTGGACCCTGACTGGCCCCAGGAACACTTCTAGAATAAACTGTAGGAAAACGTCATGCAAAATTATTTCATAATTATCATTTCCCTCTCACTCTTCTATAGTATGCTTGCACTCTGTGCAATACTTCAAGCATAGGTCTGCTCTGCTAGGAAGAAGTCAATCCACAATCTGCATTAGATCTTATTTGGAGTCAGCAGTCAGACCCCACAAAGAGATTGCAGCTTCATTACTCTTTGCTCTCTATCACCAGGATTTTACAATTCCACCTAGTCCTGTCTCCAGATTGACATCCTGTACAATATTTATTAACTTCTGAGTGAGTGCATGTTCCCTTGTACGTCCTTTATCCCCTGTTATTGTTATTCTGTATTTCTCTACATGTAAATGGAAATCCATCTATCCAACTTGAAGCCAAGTCATCTAAATCACTCCCAAGTTCATTGCTTTCTTCAGCAGTTCCAGCTCAACAGAGGATTTCATCATGTTTCAGGTTCTTTCTCTTAAATCTTTAATCACATACCAAACAAAATGCTACTTAATAGATTCCTATCAGGAACCCAAGCATTTCACCCCCCTTGTATCCAACTACATCCACTCACATACTTTCTGGCTGCTGCTTTCTGACATGAACCTCAGTCCTCTGCCACCCTTTCTAACTTTGACCTTTAGTTATTTAAGGCTGAATTCCAACCAATTATTCAGTTAAATTCCCCCACTGCCAACCCAGAGAGAAAAGGAATCTTTTAACATCTCTCCACAAAGTTTACAGTATGAAATNGAGATGTCTATCAAAGGGATCACTCTCTAAGCTCCAGATGGCAGGTCTCCTACAGGAAGCAGCTGGTCCTTTGGCAGCATGTCCTCAAAAAGTGCCAGTGGCAAAGTCTGTCTGTGGTAATTCAAGGCCACCACAGGAATTTTATGCTGAAATTATTTCAGTGGTACAAGCCAAGCCTTTGCTCTTCGGCAGACCAGAGACAGCAAGGCAGACCCACTGCTCTATCCTGAACCCCCTCCATCTTTTCTCTGCGAGGGGGCACATGTGGGTACTGTGTGCTTTGAACTGATTTTAACACAGCCACAAGAGTTGGTGAACTTGATTTGTTAGTCAAGCCACTGTCTGCAACTTCTTCACGCAGTGATGTGCTACTGCCTGCGTAAAACAGCTACCAAACCTATGGAAATAAGGCGTGTAAAAACACAAACACTAGATCATCTCTCACACACAGGGGAGGATACCCTGATTTTCTTACTTGATGGTTTTATTCAGCCATTTAGGAGAGGAATTCTTATAATTTATGTTCAATATTATTTGTTTGATTACCATTTCTAAACTTAGTATATTCCATAACTAAAAAGCTAGCCATAGAAAGATTTTGTTTTCAAATTTCCCTTATTTCTGATCAGCATATTTAGTGTATAGCTCCATCTTACCTCCTCCTTTGTTGCACTGTACCAGTCTTCTAGAATCTCCTTGGGACAGGAACTAGGTAGTTTGCTTTGAATCACACTTTAAAAACCATAAATTGTGTAGCTCCTCTCTCTCTTTTTACAGAACTCTCCTCAGTACTTTGGAGATGTAAGATGACCACCTAACTTCTCCAAACAGCAACCCAACCCTGTGGGTGTCCAGCAGACTTTTTCTGCCCTAGCATGCAATGCACTGACAATTCATAGAATTGATCTTCCTAGATCAGCTACACCAGCCCACAGACAATGCAATTCGGTAAAAATCAGAACACCTTCCTACTCACCTGAGCACAGCAATAGCTCAGGAAGCAGACAATGACACACAATGTCAAGATTTCCAGTCGGGCTGCAGAGCCCTGCTTGCTCCACACATCAGTGGCACCAGCTGTAGCCCAATTAAACTCAACAGTGCACAGGTGCTCCCAGAAATGAGTAGCAAAAGCAAACTCCCCTTTAGGGTTCTAAAAAAAACCTAGAGTTCTTTAGCTTCTTTAGGTGTCCAAACACCAAATGGACTGAGGAAATGGGAGAGAGAGAGAAAATGACAAACAGAGGAATAACAATAATATGAATTACAACTTAATGTAATTCAGCATACATTTAGGCTAGAAAATACATATGCTCACAGTCTACCTGTACAAACTAAGACTCATGAAACATTCTAGGTCCACTTTTGTTTTAGCTCTGTATCAAAGGACTTAATCTAACCTGGGAAAAATAGCATGTATCATCCAAAGGACAAAATGCAGTATTTCTAAATAATATTCGAAAGCTTCTTTTATCAACATTTAAAAGCTATCTGCAGCAAAGACAATTTGGTGTAAAAGTAACTGCACTACATATCTACAATTTTGGGCAATATTTCAGTGAGCGAACAGAATGGAATCAATTCACATAAAACAAGAAATAGAAAATGTGATCATCTCATTTTAAAAATGCAAAAAAGTTCCCAAATGCAATATTCCAAAGGGGTAATTGAAAAACAAAACAAAGGAAAACAATTCTACGGAAATGCATTAATGGACCAAAATCACCTATATAAAATTCATATTGGAATATCCTATTTAAAAAATACACTTCATTTTCATGCTAAGGAAGTTAATCAAGCTGAAGATTCGGAGAATTTTGTTCACCAGTAAAACATTATTACATTATACCAATAAACTTGCTCCAACAAAATGAGCAAATGTAGGTTTATTAATAAACTACTGTAGAGCCAAGATACTACAGCAGAGTTGTCAGCATAGGATTCATAGATTTGTATTCTCTTAATAAAAATAAGAGCACTTATACCAAGTAATTGATCTTATTCTCTTAATAGAAGTTATAAAAGAAGCTGTGGGGCAGTACAGAGAGCACAAACAACAAAAAATTAATAATACTGTGAATAATAGCCTTTTCAATTTAATGCAATATTTACATCTAGTGATAGAACCAGCCAATATCATAGAATACAACCAGCAGATGGTCAATTGTATTATATTTTTTTCTAATACTCTAACTGGCAACACAGCAGATTTTCTATTCATGAAAAGATATTAATTAGTAATACTGTTAATACTCATGGAACAGGATTTTTTGCTGATTTTATGAAGTAACAACAGTTCTACAAAATGAACAGGTCAATAAACAAGAAGTGGGTGTTTAGAAACTCAAGATAGTTAAAATCATAAAGGAAAATAATACAGCTTCATTTGGTAGACCATGAAAACATTAACTCCTAACATAGTCATTTCATATGCAGCATGATCATGTGGAATATTTTTGGTCCTGCTGCTGGGTAGATATAATGAACTCATTAACAGATGCCATTTTTAATAGTTTTGCTTACCTGACATGTTATCAATTAAGAAAGATAAAGAGTGCACAAGCACATTGGTCTTCAACAGTGAAGTGGAAAAAGGGATCTGGCCCAAAAAGAGATTTTGCAAGCGCTCAGAAGTAGTTCAGGAAAGTAGTGATTGTAGCTAATAGATCTCATGTACTCAGCCAAACTCTGTGATGTTTTAACTTGAAATTTAAGAATGAAATAAGGCATGAGAAACAGCACATCATGAACTAAAGATGGCAAATGGATAACTGAATCTCTGGGACCAGAAACCAGAATTTCATACTGTGCTTTTCATGTCAGTGTGTATTACTATTCACTGATCCATGCCTACTGCATGAAAACAAAGCACTTCTAAAGGGACAAAAAGAGACAAAGTTACACATACCTTCTGAAAAATCTATTCACAAAAATTCTTTTTATTTACTCTGGGGGAAAAGGCTCAGAGACAGGATTGGATCTTTCTTGCTAAGCTCAGATCACACCCCTGTTTTGTAAACAGCTGATGTGAATCGCAATACTTAGAAAAAAATTTTTCGGAGTGATTTCTATTCTTTTTTCAAACTGCATGGAAAAGTAATGCTCCGTCTCTCTCATTCTTAATAGGATTGCAGATGATGCTTGATGATAATTGCACTTGTGAAATGCCTTTTTTTTTTTTTTTTTAATTGGGGTTGCATGGAAATAGAAACCAGAGTGTGAAATCTGCAAAGTTTTGTTTGCAGGTTTCATAAGACTTAGTCCATTGTTTCAGTTATAGACTGTGAAGGTCAGTCAGGAAATCAGCCTTTCAGAAAGCTTTTCACACACTTGGCCTGGTTCCCTGCCAAGTGCCAAATGGGAACCTTACAAACTCTGGAAAACCAGTGCTGTAGACACCTCAAAACTTCTGCCTAGGTCCAGTTTGAAAAAAGAGACTTTTATTTTTTTGAGAGCAAAATTTCTGCTTCACCAGGACTACTGTGCTTTGACAAAGACTCAAACGGTCAAAGGCAGGATAAATCAATCACAAAGGTAAAAGCCAAGAGAAGGTGATGTGATGTCACAACTGACACAAGCAGTGAGAGTTTCCTTTGTCATGGTTTGGAAACACGGGTACCCTACTAACAAGATACAGGGTTTTACATCTGCTTTCAGAAGCCACTCTGAATTAACAGGGATGGAACAGCTCTCTTCTAAAAACCTTCTTAATACAGGGGAACAACTGGATGAAAACAAAAGCCTAGACTTGATAGATATCAGATTACAAACAGTGGGTGCAGATGTGCCCTTTGGCATTTTCATTAAAAATATTTTTTATTAACACTAGTAAAATTCTGGAGAGATTACATTAAGGCAAGAAAGTATTTTCCAAACCAGCCCTAGGAAAATAAACATTAAAGAAAAGCTACAGGTAACCTTAAGTACGTCACACTTGTCAGGTAAGTATTATATGTGCCGTGATATACAACTGACTTACAAGGTAGATTATACGTGGGAGCAACTCTCACATAAACACAAACTGCTTTGTGGTCACTGGGTTGTTTTTTTTGTCACAATCCCTGAGCTAGGGGTTGAGGGGAGATAGGAAAATATGTCTCAAAACAGTTTAGCCATGACCCTCCCAGGCATGAGACTGATTACATCATTCTTACTGAGCCACAGAAACTTCTCAATAAGAGGAGAAACAGAAGCAGTTCCACCATTAAAATGTAGATCAGAGGGAACAAGGGAGCCTTAATAGACAGTTCCTTCTAGAGGAAGCATGACAATTTGGGCCTTAATTTCAGAAATAACCCACTATTTCATCCTAGTTTCATTCCATTGGTCTGTAGGGCTTTTCCATAAAGCTTGGAGATTAAACAGAAATAAAATAAAAATATAAAAATCCTTTCGATTGCAAGTACAACCAAGGGAGAACTTAATTTCAAAAAGCTTTAAAAGGCATTAAAATGTTATCTTTTTTCCCTCCCCTCATTATACAACAGTAGATAATCCTCTGAATTACAAGTCACGTTTTACATATAGTCTTAAATTACGGTGCTAAAATATTTATACAGCCAGACCTGGTTAATTCAAGCCAGTTTTGCTTCTCATTAAGATTTAACAGAGGCTGAAGCATTTATGGTATAATGTCATGCAGACTTAGGGACAAAGGGAATACAGCAAGTGTGAATTAGTGGGAATACAACAGCAACTGAATTACATTAGAAATAAAGAGAATATTGATGTGGAGAAAACAATGTTCTCTTGGGCTGATGGTAAGGGGTGAAGACAAGGCCAGCCACCCTCCTCAGAGAGGTTCCATGTGAGCAAGACTTTTGTGGCACCTTCCCATCTGCCACCACTGTGTATGAAACACCTCCCTCAATGCCACACAAGCTTTGCTACCTCTCAGCTGACCCCGTTTCAACTGCAGCCCCCCATCACAGCTGCATGGGGGACCCTGGGCTCGAGGCTACACAAACAGACACAGTGGTAAATCGGAATGCACTTTTAAGTCTATTGGGAAATAAAGGAGTCGTTCAAGTAACTGCATAAAAACAACACTTTACAAAGTTATCACTTTGCAGTGTGGCAGTACATGCACTGTAGCTTTAGATCAATGTAAGATACGACTTCATTTAATCCAGAAGAAACACCAGCATGTAGTAATTGTGACAATGATGACAAATGTATTCCTGAGAAGTGCTGCAAAGATGTGACAAAAGCGTTCCAGGCAATTGTAACTTGCCCGTACTATCGCAGACTGCAGACCAGGCAACGGCAGCAAAATATCTTTAGAGCAAGAACTTTAATGAGGTAAAAATAAGCAAAAACTTTCACGAGGTCAGATCTAGTCCCAAGATATTCAGCTGAAGCATGATGGCTGTTATTTCCTATCAGGAAGTTGCCTAACCTGAGACTAAGTGACAAGATAGAAACGTAGGCAAAAAACCCCCCGAGCTTTTCATTCTTAAAGAATCCAAGTACTCAATGATGAATGAAGCTGTTCATGAGAAAATTATTTGTTACAAAATACCGAAATTGGATAATCCAAATAATTGCAGACTAAAAAAAGGCCACTCCAACCACATTCCTACATTATATCTCTTAACAACAACAAAAACGATCTATAAATATAAATCAAACATTGAACCCAGTAGGTAAGAGAACATGATGGTCTGCATTATGGCATTGCATTACTCCCTCAAAGTAGTTGCAAAAGCATGGGAATATCAAGAAGAGGAATGGGGAATGGGAATATCATGGGAAACCATGGGAATGTCATTCTCATTAATGAATAGTAAAATTATTATTAAATTCCAGAGGGAATCAGCAAATACTATCTTTACCAATATGCTACTGGAATCTACAGAAATGTTGACTTGGAATTAAGTTATTTAATTTATTTAGAAAAAAAAAATCAGGCAACTTTTCTTAGTATTTCTGAGTTTGAAAAAGCGTTCCAGGAACAGGAATAAATGTGCAGTAAATGCACACACAATGTTTTAAACTCCGAAAATCTGTAATCACACCCAAGTTTGCCTGTTATGACCACTTAGATGGGTCACATACATACTTTGGGAGTTTCTGGAGCTTATTTAAGTGAAATGACACAGCTCCAGGAAGACAGAGGCATTCTTTCAGCAGAAAAGAAGTCCACTCCCTGTATGCAGTGACAAAACCAGAATATTGTGATCGAACATTTATCCTTCAACTACCCCACTGCCTTTCTGCCAGCAGAAAAGATGAACATATCCTCCCATAACATCAGACTATCTCACTAATAATTAAAGAACAGATAAATGATTTCCTTTTTTTTTACTGTACATCAGAACCACAGTTCTTAAAAAAGTAAAAATCAAAGAATATAACTCATACTGGGCATACTAATTCACACTGCATTGAAGGCACTTCCAGGCCTTACAGTAGAACTAAAACACAACTCTCCAATCTGTTTCACAAAAGGAGCTTGATATCTTATCTCCAGCATTTCTGAGTGTGACAGCTCTGCACAGCTCTACAGAGGTTAAGCAAACTAGAGACTAACATTTTGCAAACCCTCTTTAGAGCAAAAAGCTATGCTGCAGCCACAACTTAACTGTGATGAGGTAAGGACAATTTTATGGTGACACAGGACTTTTCACTTGCGCTCTTACTTCTGACAGAGTATATAAATAGTAAATAAATCACAGGTCTCTATTATTTATCATGCAGCAACCTGGAACGTCCTTCTGACGTCTACAGAAAAGTAACTAAAATATTCACAAGTGCCCTAGTTTTCAATATTCACTACAATTATAGGGAATAACTACAACTGCAGCCAAGCTCTGCTGGTTTCACATAGAAGGCTTAGCAGGTTCCCTCAGAGAGGAGCAAGGCAGCATCAGACCAAGGGTGGTCTCCACAAAGGCACCACTGCCCAGCTGTTTTCCAGTTCCTCTGGTTTCACTCAGTAGTGTGACACTGTCATGGAGCTAAGCAAAACCAGGAGGCACTATCAATTTTTTCCTACTTTTGCATAGGCCAGAAAACTAACGAACCCTCCCAACTTGTATGTGAGAGAAGAAAAATCTGCTAAACAGGAAAGAGACTTTGATACTGAAATATAAAGTAAATATAGAAGCTTGAAGTAAAACATTTCTTTGGGAAATTCTATGTTAAGGCTACAAATGTGGCCACCAGGACGATGCTGAAAGGTCCAGTAAATGGCTACAAGATACACTAGTGAAATCCGTATGAAAAAATGATGTTATCACTGTCAAAATAGATTGATACTTAGATGTAATTAAGTGAAAAATTCAGAGAACATATTCTTCAGATTTATGGGAAAGACTCATTAAAAAGTTGTGAACAACATGTCAAATTAGATGACAGAAATTACATTAAAATACTGAAAATACAGCATTCGTGAGTTTTAAGAAAAGTAGCTATGACTAGGTTAATATTGAGAACTGCATGTTCCTTTTAGAGCTTTTTTGTGTAGTGGTTCAGACTACTACTTAGGTGGGAGGACAGATCCTACATCCAGTTATTATTATTATTAGTAGTATTACCACTATTAGTATTATTAAATCAAACCTTGTTTTTACAGATTATCCAATGGTAACTACAGAGGCAGCACCTCATATTTGAATAAAAGAAAGACCTATAGCTGATAAGCAGTGAAGTAGATCAGAGATGGTCAAAAAGGAAAGGAGTGAATTTAAGTTTGAAGTTTTTGCATATAATGAAAAAGACAAAATACTACAGGAAAAGAGTCTTCCATGAAGAGCATAATTATTTTTTTTTAAAAGCAAAGATTTGAAACACGTATAATGAGATGCCACTTATTCTACTTCAGCCTTTGTAGAAGAGCTTTATTCTTTTATCTTGGCTATCCATGGCTGGATAACAAAATGGCTGGTGTAAGCTTGGTGCTAGCTGCAAGTCCTGTTCTTAAGCCTTCCCTTTTGATCCCTGGGCAGATGGACTGAAGGCCTGTTCGTGTCCTTAATCATGATGAGCCCCAGAGGGGAGTTATCTCATGACACCTGCACATTTGGGAAACACCTGACACGGGTCCAACACTGTGCCTTAGATGGAGTGCACAACGCAGGAGAGAAGTCAGCTTTAATGTCTTTATGGCACTTAAAGTCACGCCATGCCTGAACCCACATAAGTCTTTCCAGAAGAAAACTGAGCTGCAAAGATTATTTGAGCCAAAGAGTGAGTTTATACTGGCTTGGCACTTCATTTGGTATGACTGTGGCATTTCTGATTTGTGTACTAACAGGTCCACACTCACTGTTACAGCTCTCCCAACTAGAAATCCACAGTTCGGGTTCTGCTTGGGCAGGAACATTTAGGTCCAGGCATCACTCACTTTACAAAAGGAATTTTTTCTTCAGTGGCCACTACTGCCCCCAAAACAACCAATTTTCTAAATTGTGTTCCACAGACAAGGAACTGCAAATGAGGAATGATTCATCATTCAGTTCCCCCCAAAGGATTTAGTGTGATGAGACATGTAGAGGCACTAATAGACTGTGAAGGAAGTGTGGGCTAAACTAATTGAGTAGTATCGATCCACCAGTGCCGGGGAGATTATCATGAGTGCCTCCTTGCCTGCTGCAAAGTCCTCACAATATGGAAGATCTGAGAAGAAGTGAGTGGATTGGGAAAAAATTCAACCCTCCAACTAACTCTCAACTGTGCATTTAGCAACCCTGTTACAGTAATACTTAATACACACACCGTATAGCCTGATTTATCTTCAGAGCTTCACAAATATTGGCTAATTAATCTTTCACCATTGTAGTTTCACTCCACAGCACATCTTAATTTTTCTTTATAATTGAAGCTAAAGATTTAAACTGGCACAGAACTGTGCACTATTTCTAAGGAAAACGCTCCATGACCTCATCCTACTTAATTTGTCAGAGCAAAAAACTTTAAAAAAATGGATAGCGAAAATATGCATACTTACAGAACGAACTACAATAACTTCTCTGATTACTATTTAAAATAAAACACACGTTGACAGTCATAACAGTCAGTAATCCTGTTTTACTGAAAGTTTAATGAGGGATTTGTATTTGCAGTTGGTACTTCTGCAGTGCAGCCGGCTGAAGTGCTAAAATGTCAAGCACTGACTGATTACTGTCTAATTACAGACCCATAAACAATTTTATATGGCTACAGAATTATTCCCCTAGGTCTTCACAGCCTTACCATCAAGACTAATTTTGAAGAGGTGCTCAACTTGTGCACTATATTTGACATAAAGTTTTCGTGTTGGACATTTCGGCATTAGCACTGTTTAAAATCTGGATGAAACTTTCCCAGGTATCTTTGCAACAAAAAGCTTTGTCTCCTGCCTCTGAAAATCAGTTATTAATTTATTTTTCTGCCTTGACCTTACTTGCTATTGAAGTTGAAAATTGCATAAAGAGATAATGCTGTTTTGTGAACATATAAATGTTAGCTCAAGACAAGAAAAAAACATGCAAGAGAAGAAAAAATTCACTGCAACTCAGCTGTGAAGGGGTAGAAAATTCAGTGCGTATGCTTGGTGCATCACTTCTTACTCAGAGCATTCAGAAACGTAACATATAATTATTTACAAAATTATTTATCCCTGCGAGGTTGAGAAACCCTTCTGAGCTCTTTTGCAATTATATATGACCTCCATCACTTTACTATACAGCAAATGGCCAAAGCGAAGTCTGAACTGTGCAAAATTATGACTCTTCCCTTCAGGTGATCTAAAAGAGGAAAGAAATAATTAGAAAGAGCCAAAAGGGAGAGCAGGGCACAAGAAATGTGCCTTTAACTACAGACAGGGGAAAAGGTAGATGGCTGTTTCCAGTGGCTTGTTTTTTGAACTATCTTATGAAATCTTTGCCTATGGCTTTAGGTTATCTGACTTCATGAAATATCTAAACGACAACACAGACAAGCACAAGTTCATTTGGATCAGAATTAATAGAGGATTAGTGCGCCATCTAAATTGCCCCCAAGAACACGAAAAACAGATTTTAATACTAAAATATTTTATTACTCACATATGTTTTAATAAAATTTTAAGTTAGTAATACAGTTGATATGACTTCTACTAGTGTCTTAGCATTTTTCTTAAATTGCATCATTAATTTAAGTATAAAATGACACACTGTAGTGCATCAGTCATTAAGGACACTTCTTCACCTGTTTTACACTGATTCTGTTTATTAACACATCTGCTATTTATTTCTTAATGTCTTATTAAACAGCCTATCTCATTTACCTAACTATCACACACATTTTACACCACCACACTGTGAGGTCAATTAAAGTTTTTGTTAAAATAATGCAAGGATAGAGTATATGATTTCCTTGGTGTGTACTTTAAAAGCAGCCTCAGGTTTGTTTGATTATTTTGTGGTTTATGCAAATAAGCCATTAAGCTCCCAAGGAAAATTTCACATTTCCCAACACATTTTCAACTCGTTTCTCTAATCTGAAAGTGTAAACCTAATGTGAGAAGTGTACAGGTTCAGCATCACTGCTGTGTATAATGCATTTCCTTCATAGTGAAAGTGATTCTTAGCCATTTTTCTAATAAATAGCCTATTGTATTTATTGCATATTACATTTTTTTGTATCTCAGCATATTTTGCTTCACATAAAAATAGTATTTTCACTGCTCTTTTAAGAGCTCAGTAGACTTTCTTAAGAATTTGGCTGACTAAACAACCTACAAAATGTTGAATATTTGAAACAGATAGCCATTTCCATTGCATTCTCTACTTCTGACTGTCCTGAAAATCTACAGCTTTTACCACAAAATTGCAGTTCCATGAATGTTTTAAACTATACCATTATGTTTGCCCTTCTTTTCTGCTTCTCCCCAAAAACTTCATTATAACTCTGAAAAGACAAAACAAACCCACAACTGGTCTTGGCTACCAAGCCCAGTAAGACAGATTTGCATGGGGTAGCAGCACTGGCACCTGCACTGCTGTCATGACACTCTTATTTCCATCTTATTTAGCATGTTTGAATCTTGGCAGCTTGGCTGAACTTCCATTTAGACCTAAATCACTTATCTCCATGGTCCTTTGCACAATCTTATTCTAAGTTGGTATAAACATACTAAAGGAATGCCTTTTCCTTCCCCCTCAGTAGATGTAAAATCACATTGGTTCTGTGAGTGACAACGAAGCTGCTTAAACGACTCTGCCATCTGTCTGTCCCTTGACTGCTCATTCCTGTCTTCTGGAGTGTCAAAATCTCTCTCTACCTGAGGTGTGCTGTTATAATTTATGGCACAGCTGCTCAGTAAACTAAATCCCTAATTTGCTATTGATTAAAAATAAACTTGAAATTTATTTAAAAGTTAACCCATTCAATCTGTGCTGTTTCTGTGAAATGGAAAACAGGTATGAAAAATGATCCAGAAAGCATTGCTTTGGCATGTTTGGACAGTGTGACAGCATTTTTTTAAAATAAAAATGAATAAGCTTCTGGCTGCCACTTTCTACTATAGCCATTTATAAATGAGTGACTATCATTTACCTTTACTTACATCTTCTCTTGAAAGGTTTCATACAGATAATACCTCATATTTAAAATTTCCCACATTGGTCAGGGAATGCAGAGAAGCATTACTTCCAACAATTAGATATTCAACTGTAGGCTTTTTGAAGCTATCTTGTACAGCTATTTAAATGCCATAGTTCTCCTTTTCCTAGGAGTAGAAATGTGAATTTATTGGTTTTGTTCATCCTACCCTGGAAATATATAAAAACAACCTGAAAGTGTACCATTATCATAGATGAGACTATTATCACAAGTTCAGATTACATTCTGAGTTTTACTCTGTTAAGTGAATGCTTTAATTTACCCTGACTATAATTTCTGTGCCTCCAACATTTGAAAGAAAATATGCACTTGTGAGATTGAGTGCTTTCTTTTTCTCTATTGCCCCATCCACTTTACAACTTCTGCAATTTTTCCTTCCTGCTTATAGAGATTTTTCTGACAGTGGCTAATAAATCATTGTCCCTTAAACATGCTGCTGAAGTTTCCATAAAGCTGGAGCTTCCTAAATTAGTATATAAATACACATATTATCTTTATGCTGCTGACTCAGGACTGCAACATTTGCACCTGTGAGGGTACCCCAAGGCATGGCATCCTTCCTGGCAAGGGAGAAGGCCCCATCAGATCTTGGAGAGAAAGGCAGAAGCCTCTCACTCCTGGTGCAAAACAGGAGGAGAAGGGGAAGGAAGACACCTGGGGAAATTTTTTTAATATTGTCTTCATCCTGTCCTCAGCTGCACAGCCAAAGTCATTTACCTCCAAGCTCCTCCTAAGAGGCCCTGGCAGCGGCAGAGGATCACAGAGAGCAGAGTGCTCACTGCTCATCCTGATGATGCTGTGCCACTGTGCAAGGGCTGATTTATGTGCTCAGAAAGAACACAAGCGGTATAGAGCATAATTTACAATCTTTGAGGTGAGGGCATTCTGTAGGCGCTACTCCTAACCTGACAACACAAAGAGCAGCAACCGACTGAAACAAGAAACCGTTTTTAAAGTGAGGCTGCCACCAGAGCTACATGCAAACAAGGAGAGAAGAACTGGAAGGAGAAAGAGAGCAGAAGTTTGAGTAAGAGGTGTTGAGATCCTGATTCCACCTAAAATACGATTAAATTGCCTATTACTGATCTAATGACAACTTTCCTTTTGCTCCTCATGCTTTCAATCTCTTTGCATCCTACCCAGGTCAGCTCTAACCAACAACCATGGCTGCTCTCTTTTTCCTCAGTTAGCCTCTGTTTTTTCCCCAATTTTTCCCCAATTACGTTTGACTCCATTGTACTGTACATCTCTCATTCATTTCTCACCAACTTGCTATTTACTTGAAACAAGCGCTATACCTCTAAGCAGAGATATGTCTCCATTATATTATTTCTATATGTGGTGTTTATGAATATGTGGTGAAAATGAGAAGGCTTGGTTAGGTAAGATAGCGGAAGCACATGTTTTCCTGGATGAAGTATCTGAAACAAAAAAAAAAAGAAAAAAAGCATATGAAATGAAAGAAACAAAAGTAAGAGCGAATTGCTACTTTCGAAAGCCCTAAATATAGACAGTTTCAAAGGCTCCTCAGCACTATGAGAAAATTCTGAGTGATGAAAATGGGAGAAGGCAGTACATTTTCCCAGAATAGAGTTTTATTCATATTGATCCCGCCTAAACTCCCTCGTGCCCTTCTGCAGGTAAGGTCTGAAATTACAAGCCACGAACACCTGTGGCAGTATTTTATATTAAAATGTACATCATTACTGAAAGTCAGAATGTCCTGCAGAGAAGCAGGAGGCCTGGGGCCTTGGACACAGATATCCTTGCCCATACTTTAAGGCTTCCCGTGGTGCCACGCATGTGGATCCGTTCTCCTCCAGTGAACAAAAATCTCAATGGCTAATTAGCAGAGTGCATAAATAACTTCAGTGGGAGAGACACATTTTGGAAGTAGTAATTGGCACGCTGTCTAGCTCTGATTTGCAGTTATATTGCATGACCGACATACGGCTGGAAAGAAGAAATCATTCATTGCCTCAGCCTACTGTAGTATCTACTTAAGTAGCTGAGATGAGTGGAAGTGGAAATAAAGTGATTATTCCAATTATCAAAGGCTCACAGGAATACATTGAGCCATGAGAAATTTACCCTCACTTAATAAACTGCTTAAAACTAGCACTGAAAAAACAGCAGGAGAGTCAAAAGCTGTGTGAGGTTCAGCTGACCTAACTGCAGCAGCACAGGACAGCAGCAGGTACCAAGCAAACTGGGGCACACTCATCGTCCCAGTCTGTGCTGAAGAAAACACCAACTAAAATCTCTAAAGGACCTGGCTAGACTTGAAAACAACAAGAATGACATTTAAATTGAATTTGAATATCATTAATCTATTTAGATTTACTGAAACACACTGCCCTTCGCTTCTATCCTCTGGCATTTGTCCATTACAGCTGTGTGCCAAAAGTGAATTGTTTCATTAAAATATGAAACAAAAGCGACTGATGTTTTGAGTTACAAAAATTAGTCTTTTTAAAAGATAATATTTGCTAATAGAGAATATCTGATCACCATGATTCATTGTCTGCACTTAATTCCATCAAGCATTCAAATTCCCAGTGCATTTCAAATATACCCACAAGCACATTTTCAGAGAAACTCTAATAGTATTTTCTTTATAAAATAAAATTACAGATAGATTCGATTCCTTGCTTTTCCACAAAATTATAATAGTGTAGAATTTCAGCTGCTTCATGAGTGGAACTACAGAGATTTCCTTTAACTTGAGTCTTTGGGGGCTTGGATTTTTTTTCAGTATTTAATATGTTCTGCATAAAGCCAAAATAGACTCAGAAGAAAATCTTCCAGCAGATTTTTAATGCTCTGGGTGAAAGAATACTTTGAAATCTCACAATTTCATCTCCAAATAGCATCTGAATATAACCTGAGATATAAATTATTTATTGTCTAATGTAAAAACATGGTACTAATTGCATGGCATTCCATATAACATTTATTATATATCCTAGAAAATAAATTAAAAATGAAAAAATAGTAAGTATTTAAATTCCAATAGCCATAGCCATACAATCTCATTGATGTAGGTCAAATTGCCAAGCTGTGGCCAAAAGAAAAAGGCTTTACAAGTGAAAATATACAAAAATTTCAGTACCACAGACTAGATACAAATACTACTCTTTGCATAGCATGATTTAGTACAGATTACATCTAAAAAGTGCTAGCCTATTCTGTGCAATCATTTAAGGGATATTTGTGATGAATAATACAATACAAATAATGGAATCACAGAAGGCTTAGATTACCAGGACTGCAATTTAAATATCAGTAGCTAAAGACAACTTTTCTTTTTCTCAGCTTACTGCAAATTCATGCTCCATACACTATAATAACACTTTTCTGTGAATTGCCCTACTTTTTTACTAGTAACATATAATGCAGAAAATAGGCAGAATTATTTGGTAGATTTTATTAGAACTGTCGTGAGCAGTGCTACAAGATAAGGCTTTGCTGTTTGTTCTCAGACTGTTTCCAGAAGCAAAACACTGACCTGTGTATTTCATTCAGGTCCTGTTCTCCTCGCTAATCATGTATCTTCACTATAAAAATGATTTTCGATTACTACAATTTACTGAACTTTGACCACCAGACTAAGGTCATGATAGAAAAATGTAAGAAAAGAGCTGCTGGTATTATATGGTCCTCATATATCAAAAGAGAAGGTGTTTGAACTTCAGGAATAATCTTGAGATTGCAAAACTTAGTAAAAGTGGAATATTTACATTTGCAAACTTATTTAGATCTTATTTTAAGCATGACAGGTATACTGTGTGCTTCTGTGACCCAAAAATACTGTTTATAATGTGGAATTGTCTCTACTAATCTGAGTCCAAAAATACTGCAAAATGACTGAGCCTACCAGTGAGATCAGACTCAGTTATACAATTATTCATCCGTCCATTATAAACATCTCTAGTTCCCAGTTATTCCTTCTCTAGGAAGCTCACTGTTCAAAACAAATCAATTTTTAATTATTTTAGGCTCAATTTGTGCTTTTGCAAAATGTGATTCCACAGGTACCATAACAAAGCTATTACCTCACATGATTACCATAACTGAACAATGATCCTTACCCATTGGCTTGTGTCAATTAATAGATAATTTTACATCCCACATATTTTACCTTACTAATAAGTAGGGAAATTAATATAATTATGCAACACTGGAACATAAGGAAGCAATGGCAGTTCATCTATAGGTTTGACCTCTCAAAAATGCACCTGGACAAAGCTGTAGCTTTGTCCCTGCACATGGGACAAAGCTGCAGCTTGCAGCTATTTGGGACTGCGTCCCATTTATGCCAATAAACATCCTGAATACCTCCATGTAAGCTTATGAATGATTTACTGAGATGGGTCTTAGCAGCTCTAAATGCTCTCATTCAATACAAGAAAAAGTTGTACACCTCAATCCAGCTATTTCAGAGTATTACTTTAAAAAGAACTTATTCCCTTTTCTGAGTTTATTACCATTTTACGGTCTGAAGTTGAAGGGACAGACAACATAACTAGTGTCCTAGCAGAAGAGGAACTGATACAGCAACCTAACTATATTTACATGGGAAAATGATTATGCTGTTAAAGTTGTTGCAGAGACACTGGATTTAAGAATGGAAAAGCTCAGATATGACTAAAAACCCTAGAAGCAGTCACTGTGTAATTTTCCAACCTTTTTTTCTCATTCAGAAAAAGTTACACCTCTAGGTATAACTAGCAGCTTAGAGAGCCATAAAGACTG
The DNA here is from genome assembly GCA_013397895.1 of Origma solitaria. NCBI lineage: Eukaryota > Metazoa > Chordata > Aves > Passeriformes > Acanthizidae > Origma > Origma solitaria. The sequence goes on from VZRL01004167.1 coordinate 2,281,627, forward strand.
TAAATTGATCCAAAATAAATATTAAATAGAAAGGACTCGCATTAGAAATGGTGAGATGTGTCACTGTCAGAAGCAATTGGGTTACATTCATCTTTACTAGCTTTGGATTTGGTAATTTGCATTTCTTGTTCCTTCCTGCTTCTTGTAAGAAGAATGCTTTGAAAGACATGGTTCACGTTCAACACGTCTAAGTATAATAAATGTGCATAAGCTCATGAACACACATTAATTACATGAATTTTGATCCCTGAAAAACAGGTCATAAGACATGGTTTTCCACTATTGCTAAAAACAGTGTATTGCAACAGCTCTTTAATGAAATTTTCTTCTGCCAAGTGCAAAAGTAATCAAGCTACAAGCCAGTGATATTCAGAAATATCATTAGAAAGTTAAAAAAATTTGCATGTAAATAAGCATCTGCAGGATCTTGCTACTTTCTTTAAAAAAAAAATCAGCTAGCCATGTAGCAATCTGCAAATAACATGTTTCTAAAGGCCACATAAACACTGATGATGACAGTTTAGGTACAGAACTAGAACAATAAGGATTGACAAAAGCACTGATTTATTCACCTGTGTTTACCATTACAGAGGTGAAAACTACAGCAGAGCATCAAGTTTTTAACATAAACCAATCACAATCAGAATAAAACAAAATTGAACAATGCAGCTCAGGGATTTTACAAAAATGACACTTCATAGCAGATATTAATCCATTAAAAAGATTACAGGTTCCAGGCTATAATCTGTTCCAGGCAAAAACCTGTGCAGTATTGCTTTTTAGTCCTTAAGAAAGACAGTACGTCTTTGATCCAGGAAACTAGATTAAACTTTTTTCAAAAAAGTTTAAAGAATTCATTTTAAGAATCGCTTTCCTCCAGCAATGTTATTTCATATTGAATGGGAAAGGAAGAGAGGAAGACAAGAGGTTAATGTAGGGGAAATTTGCTATGCACAACACTGAATAGGTTTGAGAACACACAAACATGTTTTGTGACATGTGACACCATACCTGGTGACGTGGGAAACTGCCTTCACACGGTGGTAACGATTACACAGACTGTAATCAAGAATGCAATGCGTGACAAGGGATGGATGGAAGGTAAAAGAGAGAAAAAAAAAGAGAGAAGGAATGAGAATGATATTCAAACACATGTAACAAAAATGAACAACTAGAAAACTTCATGGACATGCTGAAGTGCCCCTGTCAGCTCACTTTAGATCTCTAAACTAAACTGCTAATCTTTACAGACCTCACCCTGATTTTTGCTTACCTTCTGCTTGTAGCTGCAGTAAAGAAAGACTGGTCCTCTCTGAGTGTAACATTTCAGTTGATACTATCCCCCATTATTAGAGTACTACAGACTGTGGGAACAAGTCCCACCATTGTCACCAGAGTGCAATTGGGTTTTTGTTGTTGAGTACCTTGACCTTACATTTTACATTAGGTTATGAACACATGGAGTGAGCTGTTTAACATCTTTTCAATCACTGGAGAAAAATCTTGATTAAATCAACAAAAGAAGAAACATTTCAAATTTATCTTGATATTCTAAAGAAGGTTAGTTGATTATGAATAAGGTTATAAAATATACATATATAACAACTACCTCCACTAAAACTTCACCCTGACTGTATCTTCTGTTTTAAATATATCCACAAGATGAAGCAAATGGAGAGGTAAGAGAAGTGCAGATACACCAAGCTCTGACTCTCTGTTTCAGCAGGGTACCCAAGGGGAGCTAAACAATGTGCTGTGATCCACCTGCTTTTAGAAAGCCCAATCCAGGCATTATTTGATTTTTTGTGAATGGTTCCCCATAATTATTTCTTGTGCTGGAACACCACTTAGGAGGTTCCTGTCGTTTGTTTATTGCTGTTGGCTCACTGGTGTGCTTAGGCTCCCTCCTGAACAAGGCCATTGCGTGTCAGAAGGGAAGGAATGTGCTGTGCTTCGGGGATGGGTGGCAGGAAAGGGAGGGGACCTCTTTAACCTCTCTTGGCAGCAAAGCAAGGGCAACTTTAAGCAGTAGCAAGATTGCTCACAGCTCCCATACTCAGCCTTTCAAGTGATACACGACCAGAAAAATAAAACTACAGATAACCTTAGAGTAACCTGTTATTTCTATCTAGTGTTTTAATTACCTCGTTACACTAAAATCAGAATTAGAAATTTTCTCCTACTTTGGTTCACTAAAGGAATAGATTCTATTGCAAGATGTAATCACTGCTGAAAGCCACTCACAAAAAGAGATACCAAAGAAATTAGTATATAAGTATCTGCTGTTGTTACTTATTGTATTGTTTGGGCTTTTTTCTTTCTGTAGCAGTAAATAGCCAAATTACTGACTGTGGGAGAAGGGCTGCAGATTTAATTGCAATGCCTTCTTATGCATAGACAGTGCTCAATATGAAAGAAACTGAGGGACTGCATTTCTGGATTCACCGTTAGAAATAAGAAATACAGCTGTAAGAACTGGGCTAACATTATGGGGGTTTTTCAATTATAATATAGGTTCATGAGAAATTAAAGACTAGGATTGAATCTTTGAATCTTTTGAATAATCTTCTCTCATTCTGACAATATCAATTTGTTAGAGACGAAAATGGTACCTAAATTTAATAGGAATTTGCTAGTGGATGTACAAAAAGTGAAAATTTATTGAACTGGCACTCCTTTTTTTACCAATACGATCTGTATGTCCTCTGCTAATATCACATTATTGTATGTGCATACTAAACACATTGTACATATTGTGTATTTTGTATGTACAGGTCATGATCATTTTCTGAACATTACCTAACCATGACAATTTGGAAATAAGTGCAAAACGTAGTACATGAATCTTCCAAGATGACAAGCAAAAGAATGACTAATTAATTATAAACAATTAATTCTATTTACTAAGAACTGAGCTTGCATTCACCCTATGCATTCTTTTATTTTTTTTCTTAGAAACTTACATTAAGTGTTGTTTGAGCTTTTGGCTTATATATTTGACTAGTGTAATTTGAAAAGCATAACAAATGAGTAAAACTGAGAAATCAAATACAACTAAAGCAACTATATAATGATGAAAAATAGCACAAATTTTTCCTGTTATTCAGTTTATTTATCTGAGAAATCATTGATACCATATTTAAATTAATTTAAATTACCTTATAAATCAGCAATAATTAGATTATAGACTGAAATCCCATGTTTCAAAGTAAAATTGCTACATATCATGGAGCCAACTGATGGTTCAAAGAGAAATGTTGGCACCACTGTAGGCTGATTCTTTTATGCTACTGTTCTCCTTAGTGCACCATCACAGCTTTCAATTACTGAGAAAATACATCTAAAAATAAACCACAGAACAAAACCACAAAAAGTTATGTTCTAAAGTCACATATAAATCAAAGAAGTGAAAGCCATTGTAATAATACACAAAGTTCAAGGCACCAGGATGAAACAGCAGCTGAATCCACTGATGCAGTCAGTAAAGTCACCGTGTTATCCCACCTCTTCCTAATATTATCATTACAATTTTCAGTAGTTTCTTCAGTGGTAGGGAAACTTTCAGTAGTTTCAAACAGCGACTTTGCTAAAATTTTGATGGTAGGTCAGCAAAGCCATGGTGAACCGACAGAGGTTAAACACCTTCTACTACTAATTGCATACCACTAAGATCTGAAGGAAGACCCAAAACAAATGGTGTTAAACCAAGTTGTCTGCAACTGAAATTAAAAATTGTCAAGAAATTTGCTGAGGACTGATAACAGAGGCAATCCCATGCCATGAACAAAAATAATCCTAAGTGCAAAAGACTATCAGAATCAAGGTTCAAATTCAGCAAACTGTTGAATGGAAGTGGTCCTGCTGAAGCCACCCAAAGCTCTATCACAGCTCACTGAGCTGCCTCAACCACTGGGCTTCATTCCTGGAATTCCACAGGCAAACCCACCAGCACAGAAATACACATCCCATTCCTAGGCTTTTGTTTCTACTTTATAGTTTGATGCAATTCAATAAAAAGATTAGACTGGGGTATAATTCAGAGAAATGCCCATTAATTTCCCTACTCCTCCATCCTTTGCATGGAAATCTATCTCATCTTCCCACATGGGTATTACAGAACTTTAGAGGGGGTGGGTTTTGTCTGCTGTTGAAATTCACTCATAGAGATGTTGTACCACTTAATCACTAAGTCTGGTAGTCCAGAGGAAGACCTGGAAGGCATTTTTTCCTCTTTCCCCACAGTCTTATGCAGTCTTGAGACAACCTGTTCTCACTGCTGATGTGGGCAGAGTTAGCAGCTCCAAAATTTAAAAGGCAAACACTGATATGAAAAGATACAAAATCCAAAGGTGCAAAAAATCTCTATGACTAAAATAAGACCAAACCAAACCAACCAAGCAAACTAAAAACAAGCAAAAACCCCAACACCCAGAGGATCAGGGTAGAGCTACCCAGCAGCAGGATCAACTCCAGGTGCAACTGTGGGACATTTCCCCACCTGACTGGCCAAAAAGGACTGAAAACAGTACGAGACTGTTTTCTCTGAGTTGTAAGGTTTTGGTTGCTTGGTTGGGTTTGTTTTTTTATTTTTGTTTGGTGGTTTGTTGGGGTTTTTTTTGGTTTTCTTTTGGTTTTGTTACTTTGTTGTTGTTGTTGTTTGGGGTTTTTGGGATTTTTTTTTGTTGGTTTTTTGTTGGGGATTTTTTTTTGTTTGGTTTTTGGGGGATTTTTTTGTTGTTTTCTGTGGCATCCTTTTGGCAATTTCTTTCATTAATTTCTTCTAGGTAAACTGTTCTTCCAAATGTCATTTCCCCTTCTCTTGCACTGATTCCCATGTGTTTGCCTATGAAGTTTATTCAGAATCCTTGTTACTACTGACACTGGGAACTATTCCCAGTAGAAAACATAAAATCTAGCTGCCTCAAAAGTCTTGTTTCCTGTCTTAGAAAGAAAATGTGTTCTTTTCTGTACTTTTTTCATGCAATTTCCATCATGAATACCATCAGTACTACATTTCTTGATATGTCTTAATTTGAAGGATTCACAATTTTCTTATCTGTCTCTCTTTACCGGGGGAGAAAAATGTTTCTATCTGGAAACATCCAATAACCACTTGGAAACGTTCCGTAAGAATTGTTGCAAAATGAATGTTTATAAATACTTCCTTGATATAAATAGATTTCCTGACACTTTATAATAAAACTCCAAATTGAAGACTTAGCCTTAAGTAAATATCTAACATTTGGTAAAACATTTCATATTATCTCTCCAGTGGAGCATGTCTAATAAGTCTTTTGGCATGAAAGGGAATAGTTACAATTAATTATTCCTATGATGGTTAACCAGCATGCAAGTACTGCACATTTAATCTTTCATCAACAGATTTTATACAGCACTGTAAGAGAGAGAGAGATTTATAGGAAGACTGGAAAAAGACTCTCTTCAGTAAATTTTCATAGAGGTTAACTCCACATGTAGCAACAGCAAAGAAACTGGAGGTTAAGGAAGGGATTTGTGAGTTTGGCCTCACTGGAAGTTTTGAATGCTTGAGAGTGACAGGACACAATTTAACGGGGCAGGCTCACAAGGATTTGTATTCAACCTTGAAACTGAGAATGAGACTTTTACATTTAATTCTCAAAGCAAGGGATCAAAGAATCCAGCGCAATAACTCCTCACATAAATCATGCTCGAGTACCTTACTCCATAAGTAGACATACTGATTTTAATTAATCAATCCATTTATTTCCAGTCATTTTACTGCCTGGGAAAAAATCCTCCTTTCCAAACTCACTGAGTTCCTACTTTAATTTGCTTTTTTTTTCCATAGAAGTAGGAGCACTTTGGACATCAGAGATTCATGATACCCTTCAGCTATGCACAGACTTGTCCTTGGCAAAACACAACAGCAAACCAACTCCCCTGCAAAACAAGAGTTGGGTGCCAGGTGTTGTCAATAAGTGGCACAAGAAGAATACAAATATTGTCCGCTACACACTATTTTGGCCAATGCTGGAATCTCACGTCTTCTGCAAGGCCCTGTTGGAGGCCACAGAGTATTCTGACATTGCTGTGCTAAAACCACATCTGAAATTTAGTTTGCTTAGCTACTTTATCATAATGGCAATCAATGTTACTCAGGGGTTTTTCTGGGCAAAGAACAAACTTTTTTCATTTCCTCTTGAAACATCAAGGCTGCTACCCAAATTCATTGGTACATGGCTTAGCTATTCACGAGGATGAATTAGTTTTAAACAGACTTTTACAGGGATTTCATTTCATCAGAATTATCCCCTGCACACACTTAACAGTACTACATGCTTTTCAATTGAAATATTGTATCACTTCTCACCATATAAAACCTAAACTCGACAGCAGCATAATTGCAAAATGGTATCTAATATTTCATGTTCTGCCAACCCAGAGGATAGACATGCAGAATCATATCTATCGCTGGCCCATCCCAAACCGTTACTGTTCTAATTTAAAAAAAAAAAAGGAGTTATACCATCAAAAATAAGACTGATTGAAGAAAAGAGAGCTAAGAAAATTGCCATTATGTATGGAGCACAGTATATGCCAAAACCTCCTTACATTGAAAGGGATTTGAACACCATTTCCTGCAGAAGCTCAGAATTTTACCGTGTGGCGAGACTCTCATCAGTGTTAATTAAAACAAATTCTTTACAATTTTCAGCAATAAAAATATGTGGAAAACCATTAAAGATGCAGTTAGATATCCTCAATACCCTAAGCTAGAGCAGCAGTTATAAACTTAATATACTTGTGTCTTAAACTAAGCCGCTCAGGAGAGAAAGGGAAAGCTGGAGAACAACAGATCTCTTGCAGCTTTCACACTGGTGTGGACCTACTGCAGATCTACTTATGAAAAACCTGAGCTTTTTTAATAGACTCTAAAAGTTCATTAGAGCTTGTAGACCACTAGTTCACCATGCATAAATATATAAAGAGAAACCAACCCTGTGCCATAGAAAAATGATCTCATATAATGGAAACACATTAAAGAAAATAAAATAGTGGTGGTGAGAATGAGGAGAATGGAAAAGTATCAGAACTGCTCAATGATGATAGTGGGTATAGGATATTCCAGCACATCAGCCTGAACAAATGTGTGAACTGCTGAGAGATGGCTTCAGTTCAAGGAAGGGACATTTGCCTTCTCCATACACTCAATGCCTTGAAGAATTGGCCCTTGAGGGATTTTTGTTTGTTTGCTCTACAGAAAATTCCTAATTGGAAATGAATGACAAATTGGGGGCACAAGGGAGCCTAATGGGTGAATTTTGTACATTTAACTTGTACAATGTGTCTAAACATGCAGCTTGCAGCAATTATTTCATCAGCTGTAGTACAAGTTTTCTCTTTCTTTTTTTTTCAGTGCTAATGAGTTGAGTGGATGTAAATAAAAAGATATTGCCTAGAAATAAAATGTGTCTCATGTTTCTCTCTGAGGGTACTAAGCAGACAAAAAAAAAAAGTCAATCTTGCTTAGAACATTTAGCTTAATTTATGTAATTCCTTCTGGAAAGCTTTCCCCTTCCCAGACTTATTCATCTTTGCTATAGATTAAAATCCTACTTATGATTTCTAAGTTATGAAATTTGGCAGGAATTTTTGATATTGTATTGGTCATTGATCTTGCATTAATCATTTAGAATATGGATGGTTATATATAAGTTACACAGTTCTACATTCTTTAACTGTATAAAAAAAGAGAACAATAATATCATAAAGAAAAGCAAGAGCGCTTTACTGGCAAAAGTGAAAAGATTTCTTTTTGCAGGTATCTTCCAGAAGATCATAAAACAGCATACGACTGAATACTATTATTCAATTGCAAGATGGAAGTGTCATGCATATATATTTTAAATAATTCCATAACTGCTATGACCTTTCAATTTACATGCACAGACCCCATGTGCTCCACTGAGGAGGTCAGAACATGACAATCAGCTAAATCTGTCAAACTGCACGGTCCTATGTACAACAGCATGCCCTGTTACTAGCTCAGTTATTTTACTGACCTAGAAAGTCAAATTGGGCACACTTCTTTTTTTTTTTCACTCAGATATATGCACATACACATTCTTGGAATTTATCTTCCACATCTGGGCTTCAAAAAAGGTAATCTGGGTTTGCAAAGTCTTTTGAAGGCTAGGATTTCACTTACTGAGTAATAGGTGGCTCATATTTGCAAAAATGCATGTGCAAACACTTTGAAAGATAGTCAAGTTTTTACTTCTAGTTTTCCTACTGAAAATCATCCAAGAATTATGGCAATATGTATACTGTGATTTGTACCATCTTGCTAATTCTTCTGTTCAGCCTCATGGCTAAGCAGAAGAGTTTTCAACATGAAAGTTTCAGAAATTGGCAGTGTCCAAGGGTTTGAACTACATGTCATTTCCATCCTTGATGATGCTGTCAGTTTTATGAGCTGTGGCACACACAGAATATATTGTACACTCCGAGCATGCTCAGCACTGTTATTTTAAAACCACGACAGATGTACAGCCCCTGCAGGATCTCACATTACAGAAGCCACACCAGCCCTGCCATACAGCTGATCCCTTTGTCCAAGGAGGCAGGGCACCACCCAGGAAAGCCAACTGTCCAAACCCACAAAACTCTTCCATCTATTGAAGTTCCTCATGTATTCCAGCTCCATTTCTACATTTCACTCTGAAACTTGTGAGATCTTTATGAGACTAAGACCATTACTGGATATGCGTTTCCTTTGCTGAGTGTTCATCCACAAGAGGAAGCACAGAGTAGCACTGCCCCTAACACAGATGGGTCACTTGACTTGGTATAATGTGGCTAATCTGCTGAATAGGTCTGGAGAGCTCTGAAGTTCACCACCTTCAGACCAATCTGCACACACAATTTTTTCTTCAAGTGCATCCACAATAAAGCCAGCAAGAAAAGAAAGTGAGTAGGAATCCACTCTTTGTATTTCCAATGAGAATTTGATGTAATCGAGCACCAAGGGTGACAAATGAATAAAAGATGAACTGCTATAATTAAGCGAACATTATGGTAGGATCTTTAGTTAGCATCTTCCACGTACTTTTTTTTTTTTTTTTTTATGGTAGGATCTTTAGTTAGCATCTTCCACGTACTTTTTTTTTTTTTTTTTTAAACTCATGCCATCTTTAAAACAAAACTTTATATACACCAAGCAATAACCTTTCTATCTTCTGGTGAGAAAAATGAAATTGTGCATCTATACCAAGCAAAAATTTATATGAGAAGCAATCTAACCATCTGAAATGACAACTCTGTCATGAGAAAGTGTCTATTTGATGAGAAGGAATAATTCTTTTTTAGCACTTTTCCAGTTTCTAACCCAAGCAGACTTTCTCTTTTGAACTGGCTTTTCACTTGTGGCCAAAAAATATTAACTGTCTTTGCAAGGTTATGAGGTAATTTTTTATTACAGCTCTATTTTTTTTAACTTTCACTGCTAGTTATATCCGATATCAGATAGCCCAAGGGATGTCTGCTTACTTATAAGAACTCTACTTATAAGAACGAGAAGTTTTGAATTTCCTATGGAAAGAGCAGTACTGGATAGCTATTTAAAGTTTTTTGTAGGTAGAAGAATAAAATATGCTTCTCCTCATGTCCCTCTTTCATGAGAGGGACACAAATATCCCTTATCCCACCTGAGAGGCAGTGCAGGTATGAGCATCACTGACCTATCAGGAGTAGCAGCGTTTAAGTAAAAAATCCAATGAAAGCAGCTGTAGCTGTAGCCTCTTTTCTCAGAACGAGTGTGGATTCCAGCATCAGGATATCTGGCTCTGCAGACCACAGCCACAAACACCATTTTAAACCTGCTGCACAGCTCTTCCTCTAAGAAGGCACCAATTAGACCAAGAACAACTTGTGAGAAGCTGTTTCAGAGCCATGTTAGCATGTAATACACACAAACCTAAAGAAAACTTCACCAGAAGCAAAAGTCAAACAATTACTCTTGCAAATAGGAAAAAAAAAAAGAGATTAATGTTCCATTAAACAACTGATTCATGAAGTTGTGACTAATGGATAAACATCTCTATTTTGCACAATAAAAGTAATGGGTAATTTTCAAAACCCCAGTATTCTAAGCTATTAATATTTAATTGTGATTTCAGCCTGTTTTTCTCGTCTAGGATCGAAAGCAAAACATAACAGTGCAAAGCACTAAGGATGTGTGGGCACATTATTCCTAGCAAAGAAAAAGTAATAAAAGAAGAAATATCTCTGAATTGGCTCATGCATTAACCATACAGAATGCTGGCAATGCAAGTAAGCAATGCTCAGTACAAAAAATGGGTGAGACCATGAGTCTGATTCGACACATCACACTACAAGGCTGTACCCCACGCTTTAATCTCTGCTTTTCTGTACAATGCTAGCAACTCTGAAAGCAACCTTGGCCAACAAACTATTTCTCTTTGGGTCTTTTTTCTGTCTCATAAAGTTGATGATAAAAGAGGCTGTCTTCACTGGCCCCATATTTAAAAAGGTGGCATAAGAATCAGCACAGAGAATTAGCTGAATAAAAAGATGGACAATATATCTAAAGCATCATTAATTTCTATGGGCTGATTTTGGTTCTTTGTTGCTATGACACAACTTCACATTTTAGCAGGACATCAAGCAGCATGGTCCAACCCAGCACCTCAGAGTTAATGCAGCAGTGCATCCCAGTAACCTCAGTTTCAAATATCCTTGGGGTATACTGGCAGGTAAACTTTTGGCGTGCCTCTGAAAGCTGTCCTAAACACCCTGCACTGGTAGTTTTCATTTTTAACAAAGCATTGATCTGTTTGTTGTTGTTTCTCTTTTGACCAAAACTCACTGACATCTATTGCTGCCTCTCCTACTTAAAATACTGAAAAGTGAATTGTAAAAAGTATTATTTATATATATGGATGTTTTCATTAGCTCTCAAATGCTTATAGAGGCCAAATTCTATTAGCAGAACAGAGGAGAAGTTCTGGAACCAAAGCTAAATGCTAAACATGCTTGAACAGCGTTTAAGTGTCTTAATATTTGAAGTCCAAACTGTAATTTTTAAAGTATCTTCCATTGCTAGTAAAGATAAGGATGGGACTGTTGAAATCTGAAATAATTGTCAGATTTTACATGTTGTATGAAAAGAAGCCTCCAAGGAGTAAGCTTCTAGAATTATTGTCTCTACCTCTCTTTGTATTCTGCTTACATGATAGGTGCTCAGAACTGTAATTACTAATATTTTCCTTTCTTCAGGCATATTCAAAATACCAAATTGCTGTGTGGCACCAGAGATAAGAAAAAAATAGAAATGCCCACTTCTACATCTAAGGGAACTACAAGAGATACAGGTTAAGTTTTTGCTGAACAAATAATGAAAAACACATAACGAAGCAGCCATACACCAATATGATGTGTGGGAACAGCATGACTGTGACCAGCCCCCCTTCTGTGTCCTGTGGTTACCAGAGCTTGTTTTTAAAAGTGATGGGGGGAAATTAAGAAGCCTGTTGAACAGACACATACTCAGAAAACACACTCCATTGTGTGTCTGAGAGAATACAGTTGTATCAAACTTTTCAACAGTGGGTTTATTCTGATTTGGTCAATGTGGCACACAGCGTAGCAGCCTCTGCTTTATGCTCTCCCATGGCATTGCTCATGACAGGCACAGAAGTGCAGTGTGTTGACATTAACAAACATCAATGATAAGTTCAATTATCTGCAATCTATAGAGCAAACATTTACTGACTACAGGCAGAACTGACTGGTGTGATCTACAGGTGCTGTGTGCTGGTAGCTACCGCACATACTCTGCAAGCAAGGAAAGAAAATGTTATTCAGTAATTTGGATATAGTGGATGCAACTCAGACTTTTTTCACTTGATAGCTTTTAGAGAGCCTAGGATTATTTGCACAAAAAAAGAGTGTGATAGAACTATAGGGATCCAAATAAAAAAGGTCATTAAAACCCTCACAAAAAGTAGTCAAGATATCTTGTACAGAATGCTTTTGTACTCCTGACTTCATTAGGAATATACGATATATCTAGAATCTTCTTTTAAGGCTATTCAATCACAAAAGGTTATCTTCGTGAGCTTTTTTCATCCTGTATAGAGGGATTATTTATATTTCAAGATGCAAAACTCATTACAGTAACTGCTTCTATCCGTAAGTTTTACAGTAATTTATTACAGTAATTAATTAGTATTTTCAATATTTTATAAGAAATTTATTATACCCATCCTAAAGATAATGGATTTCTTACCAAATCAAAGAAATGCTGTCACTGAAAAATATTGGTTTGTAAATACAACCATTACTTTATCATATTACTTTCTGCATTTATGATGAAGTTATTACGTGGTTTTGAAATCAAATCTTTACCTAAAAAGTTCTCAACTTCCAGACAAAAAGCTATGCTGTTAGTCTTTCTGTAAGGCTTGAATACTCAAGTTGCAAAATTGAAATAAATACTGCATATTAGTATTTAGTTCATATTCATATCCAGAATTTGATTAGGGAGCTGGCAGTTACTTTTTTTTTAATGAAAAGTCCTATCAGGTACTTCCATGCCTGTGCTCTTATTTTAAACAAATAATTTAATGGATTTATGGACAGTTGGACCAAAACCAATGAAATTATTCCTACGGATTTATTAATCACAGCACAAATAACAGAAGGCAAAATTTCCCAAGTGTATTCTTATGAAGAACTAAACCACTATATTCAGAAGTGATGTTTATTCTGGTCTCAAACACACCGGGTGTTTCCAGACACATAGCTCTCCTTGTGGAGAGGAAAAAAAAGAAAGACTTTGTGTTTGATGACCATAAAATAAAAGAAATGGTAGTACTCCTAATCTCCCCAGAGGAAGTAGTGAGGGCAGCAGCACCCCCTGAAATCAACTTGTGTCAGGAGATACAAGCACGGGCTCTGTTCCCATCTCTGAGCACTGTGTGGGGACCAGAACACAGCCCATGAACCTCTCCAGGCAGGAGGCAGTCCATCAGCTCACCTCCCTGGCTGTTCCTCTGTCTTGGCTGCATCTCAGGACTGACTTCAGCAAAAGTAAATTTCTTTTTCCTGCGCTGCCTCTGAGAAACCTGGTCCTAGCACTCTCCAATCAATGGAAAAATTCAAGAGGTCTGATTTTTTATAAAAATATTGCGGCATCATCTTTCTTTTGTCTGATAAGGTACTACAGTTTAACTTAAAAGACAAATGTGAAGTTTGTTTCTCATTGTTCATTATAATGCAGTATCTCATCCCCAAATTTTGTATTTCATTTTTGTAGTCAAACGCTTTTCATCTCTTAACACTACCACCACCTATAGTAAATTTGCTAGAATGTAATGAAACACTTCTTCCAAAGGGCCACAACATTCTGAAAGTTAGATACTACAAAATTATCACTACTTTATAAATGTACAGGGCTGGACTCACTCCTTTGTGAGTCAGACATAATCCTCCAAATGCACAAAGAGCCTCAAAGTGAGACAGTTCAGCTCTGGGCCCTGACTGTGCCATTTGGTCCTCCTGTATTCCTTTTTCCCATTCAGGCAATGCCTGGCACTGTGCATATTATGGTGCCTGTTACCATGACTTAACACTTTAATGCTCAATTGAACAAATTGATGAGTTATATTATTTCTACACGTGAACTGACTCAGCCACTGGTTCTCACAGCACCTTATTCCTCCTCCTCCATGTGTGGTTTGCTTTAGTCACCAGATGTAATCAAATGATGAGGCTATAGCCTGTCTGGGAATAACTTTCTCCTCGAATTTTAGTCTCTGAGATGACAAATTTTCATAACGGGGTTAGGAAAACCATGAAACAAAGGAAACAAAATTAGGGATGCTTTATACACACACACACAGAGTCTACACATGAAGCTGCAGAACCGCATCCTACAGCACAGCAGGAGCAGGGCCCACAGCTATTAATTTGTCTGTCTCTGCTATGGATAGACTAATTGGATTAATACTGAGGGGTAAGGAATATCCTGAACTCTGCAGGCTTAACAACTCGGTAGAGATGCTTAATCCTTCACAGGAATTCCTCTGTGAAAGGAGAGACGTACAAATCACGTTACCCTGATCAGCCTAGAACAAAACATCCTTTTCCAATTAAGAGCACTTGCTGCATTCAACAACTGAGCACTGATAAAAGCTACTACAAAATGGAAATTAAAATATCCATATTTAATCCCCAGCTGTACAAACTAAAATTTGGTGGTGGTGAAAAATACATGAAACTTCAGGTGCCATTTACTTTTTTGCCACCCTACAGCTCAATCTAAAACCTGCAAATTATGTACTCTTATGCAAATAAACACACAATTAATATTGAGTACTTCTGGTCCTGAAAGTGCTACCTTCACCTATAGGGAAACAGGTCACATTTTAAAAAAATTATGTGAATAACACACAGGAATTTACTGCAATACACTGTTGGTGACTGTACATCCTGGATGCCACTCATTATTCTACTGTAGCACCTACACCAGAAGTCATTAAACAGGTACACCCAGCACCAGAAGATGATCAGTATTCAAAGAAACCTTCCCAGAGACGTATCTTCTATAATTCAAGCAGTCTATTATCCTGACTAAGCTCACCATCAAAGGCATCTTCTGTGAGAAGCAACATTGCCTCAGGAATAATTTCATCATGAGTGCTGCCTGTGTGTAAAACAACATGTGCATAATTTGTTGACTCTTTTAATCAATTGCTGGAGTAAATATTTCCCAGATATTCTTCTTTCCTTTTCTCCTAGAAGAGTCTCAATTATATATAATATCACACAATTATAAAGTAATTATTTGCTTCTTGTCTCCACAGTGAATGGAACACGTATTATTTTCTTGTCCCATTTTTCCTTACACACTATCTTACTGCACCCTCTTGCCACTACATCTTCTCTGCCTCAGAAATACCAGTTCGTGTTCCACTCACATAAATACATGGATGCACGTCTAAAACTCATAGCTGTTGGTTTTGATTTGAAATTTCCTGTGTCTGTGGAGCCTTTCATAGACTTATAAAACTGTTGTTGAATATGATGCCACCTCTGACAAGGTACCTTGATTCAAACAGGGAATAAATGCCACTTCTCTTTTGAAGTTTCCCTTCAAGAACTAATATTAAATAAAGGTGTAATTTTAACAGTAACATTGTTATTTAAAAGGGCAAGCTCCCCTGAGAGATCATCTTTCTGATTTTTCAGCATTAAAATCAATAGTGCCAGCAATCTCTATTGCTTTGCACAGATGAAGAACACAGCAGTTAATCAAGTAAGTTCACTCCAGGATCCAATGATTGGCATTGACTTTGAAGCCTTTGAGCACTTAAGCAATGTTATCTGAATATAACCTAATGTTGGTATTGTATCTGAACCCACAATTTTCTTGTATTAAAGTTCATATATCACGTTATATATAATGACGTTCCACAGACACCGAGGTTTTCTAAAAATAAAACAGAGCTATTTCTTTGGAGGCAGCTTAAAAAAATACCAAAACAATAAAATATGTTACTTCGACACTATTTTTCTCCTTTTATCCCATATTCTTCTTGTATTATAGCTCTTACAAGAAAGAATGCAAACAGTATCTTTTTAAATTAGCAAATTCTTTCAGGATCACCCCCTGAGAGATACTACCTCATGTGTGCTTCACTCCAAGGGAATGCAGTGAGAGATTTGGTTTTTTAGTATAAATAAACGGAACCTAAACCATTACGGATTTAACACAGCAGCATAGCCAAGGTATTTTATAGTTTTTCACAGAATTTGAACTCGTACCTTGAGGAGTTTCTGGCTTAAATCACAAGTAAATAAAATAAAATTAAAAACAACAAACCAAAGCAAATGGAATAAAATAGATGAATGGTGAAAGCAATACTGTGCTTATTAGGTCTCTTATGTTTGAATAAATACGCATGCACTCCCTTTCTTGGATTTTGCAGGGAGTAGGGGAAAAACAGCACATACCTGCAATTGAGGATACTGCTCTTTAAAAAGACCTGAAAGAGGATGATAAATGGAAGTTGGGAGGTGACTCAGCAGACAAACTATGTGTGATTTTGTTAGATTTGCCTTATGCTCAGACATACGAAAATGACTAAAGAAAGGAAGCAAAGTGTTTTGTAGTAGCTCTTTTTTTGGTACAAAAATATGGAGACAAAGATTATTTCCAGCCTGCAAGTGTTAGAATTAACCAGATGACTTGAGGTCAGTCAGCAAATAGTTAAAGCTGGTCTCAGTGAGCCAGAACAGATCGCAGGAATTAAAACCCATTCAGATAAGGCCAAATAGTAGAAGTTGAGCATAAATAACTGCTTAAGGTTTTGATATTTGCCTGGTGTCTCAATCTCAGCATATAGTCCTCCAAGCAATGCTCTGTTCTCTAATAATAAGAACAGTGGTAACAAATTTACTGATAGCGTTAAACAGGTTAAAATTATAGGCGAATGCATATCTCAAAAATATTTATGTAGTGCAAAGACTTTACACTCCATTTACAGTGTAATAAAGGAATCCATTAATTTTTATACATATTATCATTCTGCATTCTTTAATACATTACTGTGTACAATGGAAAACTTTTCTTGAACTAAGTCACAGCAAGAAAGAGAACTTTCATGAGAATATGATATCTCTGGCTTGAAAGTCATGATGGATTACCAAGGAAACAAAAAATACTGAGTCCTCAGGTCAATTATTCAAGCTTCACTGACAAAGAGAAATATTTCTTCCACCAAAGGATTAAGTCAACTTAATAAAATTAGTTTAATTGGAGCGCTCAGTGTAAGATTTCATTTTATACGATGTGACATAACTACTGCTAACACACACACTGTATGTGGGCTCTTATCTCAGACAGATCTGCACCAAGGGTGTGAAACATGGTCTTTCATCTTTTTTCTCCTTTTTCATCCCATTAAAAGACTACAGGTTAATGGCATCTGTATATAGAGTGATTTAAAGGGAGTGGGAAACTACCGAAATTATTTCTGATGTCAACAGACTTACCAGAAAAGTCATAAAAATAGTCTCACTTTTTGGCCTGACCTAGGGCTGGGCACAATCTAGTAACACATACTGAAGGTGTTAAGCTTCAAATATAATTATCTCTGTTACATTATTTTAAATGTGTTGCTCTTCATACTTCACAGGAATTATGTACAGCCCCACTTTGTATAGGATTTGGTGAAGCTCTTCAACTAGATCAGGACAAGAATATTTGTATCTCTCCTTCAATGTAGCAATTCACTGATCTGGACAGAGAAGAGTCTTTGGCCAATGCTGTCATTGCATAAACTGTGTATTAACAGTAATCCTATACATCATATTGAAATTAAAATCATAAGCTATCCTAAATTATGAGAAGATAAGAAAGTCTAATCACACTATCTATTATGAGCCACAGTTAGTCTTAACAAGGTAAGTAACTTCAAACTTGTGAAATGTATATTTATAAACACCAAGCACTTCAAAATTACTCCCAGAGAGGCAAACAACCAAGGAAAAATTTTAACTGGCAGAAAAAAGCAAAAAATAAACAAACCCCCCAAACCTAAAATGCTGGTAGAGCTAAAATTATTAATGTCAATGGACCAAACACTGAAATTGGTATCAGTGGATCATCATTCCATTGTCCACATAAAGCAACAAAGCCAAGCATTTAAATTTTCTCATTAAGAAATTTATAGCTTGTAATTCTATTCACTGAAATTTACAATGAACAGAGAAAATTCAAAGCAAAATTAAAATCTCCAAGTCTACCTGATAAAAAAGAATAAGGAAAATTTAAGCTAAATCTGAAAAAACTTCTTTGTGTTTGCCTGAAGGACAAATAAGCATTTAATACTTTTGACGTCAGGATCTCAAGGTGAAACCAGCATGCAAAATTTTGTAATGTGAATCACCCTGAAGCCTTTGTGAAGTATGTGCTGGAAATAGCATTGTAACAACTCTGTCTGGTTTTACAGATTTGCATTTTTATCACTGATTTCAACTGGGAGTGTAAAACTACACAATGTATTTCATGTTTTACTTCAGAGGTCTGATTGCACACTATTCTATTTCCCTGAGAGGACTTGCATTGTTTCCTAGGCAATGGCTGATTCCAGGGGAGCCAAAAGGCCATTCTGCACC
Organism: Origma solitaria; assembly: GCA_013397895.1. Classification (NCBI taxonomy): domain Eukaryota; kingdom Metazoa; phylum Chordata; class Aves; order Passeriformes; family Acanthizidae; genus Origma; species Origma solitaria. Next base: position 2,299,813 of record VZRL01004167.1, read on the forward strand.
ATCAACTTGTACTACAGCTGTACTGTCCTCAAGGAAATCATTTAAGGAACCAGTGGAGTCCCTCTGCTGCCGCTGATTCTTCTCCACCAAGCACTAATAAAAACAGAACAGGGAAAGCACAAGGTATCTGTGGTGGGACTCCACATCATCAACAGTGAGAAAGATTTATATAAATCATGGTTAAGTTAATACTCAGTTCATATTATTTAGACTAAGTAAGGACAAGGCTTGACATGTCACTGAGTCATGCCTCCTTCCATGCTTTCCCAAAAACTGTGGATTTTTTTTTGCAGCACAAGACTTGACCATGCTAATCTGGATGGGCTAGAAACAGCTTTGTAGATGCATTCGGCATTTCATTTCAAATCAGCTCAGGAAAGTGCAACAACTTCCCTTTACAGCTGAAACTAGCACTAGACTTCATACCTGCTAAGAGTCACATTTGGACGGTGAGGGTCAGCATATGCAGCTCCCTTAGCAGGATCAGAATGTTAATTGCTACACGCTCGAGTTATTTGCTTTCAGCTGCTTTAAATACATCATCCATCAAAGATAAATTACAGTATTTAAATTTCCTTCCGCCTGTTGTTTTTCAAAGGGAAAAAAGATTCCAAATCAGTCTTCAAATAGTTTGTTACTAAATAAACAATATGGAGAATTACTTCATATTTTTCTTTATTTTCTACCTAATTCAGAAGCAAGACAATGGCTTAAACAGTACACCTGAAAAACTGTAACAATACAGCACCTCATCCTGTAATTATTTAGTTCGGTATTTTTAGGGAATGTTTGTTCCATGTCATTATAAATCCATTAGGAAAAAACCATCTTCCTGCAGTGGTTGCTTTTGTACTTAATAGCTCAGTGTAAAAGTGAATGCTGAATCTGTAGTAAGGCATCCTGTGCCTATGGCCATGAAACACACGTTTGGCACACAGAAGTACTCAGACTCAGTAATTTTCCTTTAAATTAATTTGCAGACAAATTAATACTGCAGGGTATTTTCCACATTATTGTTTTATTCCATATGACTTATTGCACAAATTGCATTTAAATTTTAGCACTGAAGTAAAAGTGAACTGTAAAATGTCCAGATGTGATTCTCGTTTTAGTCTGTGGCTGCATTTGACAGTTCATCTAAAAATATTTGAAGTTTTTATAGTACCATAAACATAATATTTAATATAATACTCAGGAAATAAGAGATTGTGTTTGTATCCAAAGACAGATTACACTTCTCAAAGATGAGCAGAGAAATAATTTTTCAAATCTTGAGACTCATGCTCATACTTGACCTGGACTTCTAAATGAAATTATTGTATCCTCGAAGCTTTCAGTAAAGAAACAGAACATTTGAATCTGCAACTTGCTGGCAAGTTTCACAGCTGGATGTGAGATCTTCCCAGGTTTTGCAAGTGTTTAATAAATTAATAGAACTCTTTCACTGTCACATGAAATCCTCCTAAATGCCCCAATTCTCTTGCTGTGTGGTTAGTGCAAGAGGACACAAAATCAGGCATGGGGTGGAAACACTCCATCCCTGCTCCAAGAACACAGAAACATTTAGTCATACATGAGAATAACCTCACTTTCTTCTATTCACACCCCCGAAGTTAAGCACAAACAACCGTCCATCCGGCTGAAAGGCACATTAGGGGAAAAAAACCCTAAAAATCTTGTACATACAAGGTGGGAAGCGAGACACGCAGCCCTCCAGGTGAGCATCCCACCTCCCATGTCTCAGTGTTCTACTCTCATAGGATGCTTCAGGTTGAGCCAAGGGGTGCCAGCGGAAGAAAATAAGCATGTGACTGCTATTGTTATCCAGTTATGACACCTACATCATTAACTCCTGCCACATGAGACTAAAGAAGACAAAAAGAAGAAAGAGGAGGGGAGTTATGCACTGTCTTTCACGTTATGCTAAAGGACATATTGCTCCCAACCTACAGTAGCACTTGCTTTGTTTTAATTAACACAGCTTATTCTTAGATTTTTGCATAAGGTTAGATAAAATTTTCATCTTACAAACAAACTGTTGCTGAAAAACAAACTACAGGGGTTTACAGTTAGGTGACTGCAGCCCAGCTTTACCATCTTTGCATAGTCCAAATAAATACCATTTTAAAAAATTTTCCAGCCAAGGAATGTGAACAGACCAACAGAAATCTTTAGTTGAATCCAGTATATGTTCACACGTCATTGCCCAAGAAAGGGTTCATATACTCAGTGAAGCTAAAATAACAGCTAGACTGCAAGTAAAACTGACCTACAGTCATAAACCGGTAGGCAAGAACATCATCCATGTGCACAGACCACCATACATGCCATAGCTGAGGAGTCCCAAACGAGGTGGGTGACAGGAGATCTTCTCCATGCAAACTCAGAGCTCATCGCTTGGGAACTCTTCCTTCACAAGACTGATGCTGGACACCAGAAAAAAGTTAAAGAAAAAAAAATCCTGGTTGGCCTCAACCTATGTATTCCTCATGGGAGGACTCCTTAACCCTTTCTAATGCATATTAGGAATAGCATATATAATACCGTTTATAATTCATTCAGGTAGGAGTGAGCAGGCAAAACTGACAGTAGCAGATGCACTGCACATGGTCAAGATAGCCAAAACACAAATGAATTCAAACTTCAAAAGCTTTCTGCAATCCCCAGTAAGAAAAACCACAACACACTGAACATCTCTGTCAAAGTTTTATCTACAAAAGCAGTAGGTCAGCATGGACATTCAGACACAAACTGTAAGCAAGTGAGGATTACAATACAGTAGCTAGTGACAAGTACAGATCAAGCTGATTCCAAAGTAGTATTGTCTCTTTTCTCATCCTCCATAGATTTTTATTTCTTTTTGAAAAAAGGCCCATGAATAAATAGAATGACAAGGCTTTTCAAATCAGGAACTATTTTTGATGTTATAGAAGATACAATACAGTCAGCAAGAACTGGTTGTGTAGAAAGGACAGTCTAGAGGCAGGCAGGGACACATAAAGACACTGATGCTCTGTACATAAACCCGCAACAAGTGCAAGGTGCTCCAGCCTCCGTCTTCCTGGGAGAAATACACATGGAAGGACATGAATTCATCTTCTGGACTGTTTCTGTGTGTAGCTAGTGAATCACACCTTTGTACCACTGCCTGTGCTTGTCTCCCAAACACCTCTGTTTGCGTGCATGTTGGCACTTTGCTTGTTGGAGTCATGCTCCAGTTAGCTTAAGTGCCCGATCGCTAAACTTCAATGTCTGAGCCTACACATAAAAACTAAATATAAGCAGCCCAGGGGTAATGATCATAATCTGATGAGTAAAATAATAAATGCTAGCATGAGGCTAACTCTATGCATATACTCACTATCCTAACAAATAATGGTCTCTGTTAACTCTTCTTAGAGTTTTTACCTGTAGAAACATGGAACACTGCCTCCTTTTGCAAGAGGAGAGGGAAACTTTATTACTTGCACAATACAAGTCATGGAGCATTTCTACTTTCTGTTTTTTCAGTCTAAGTCTAGAGTACTTTTCAGAGAGCTGGCAGGAGACTGTGGTAGAGGTATGACAAACCCTACAAGGGAAAACCGAACAGTTCTTTCCACTTGGGAATTACCAGTGGGTTTCTTCAGGTACACTGTCAGTACAGAGCATAAGATTTTCCACTGCCAAAACATGCAATTTTAAAGTAATAAAACCCCCATAATATCTTTATTATCTATGGTAGAGCTCATTTTTACTATTTTCATGTTTACATCTCTTTTCTTTGGTCTTTTAAAACCCCAAAGATGAGAATAACAGGTAAATGTCAATAAGGTTAATTATTTTAAAAATAAAATTCTGGAAGAAGCAAAGTTTATGTAATATGCTGTTTTAACAACCAAACTGAGGCAATTATTAGCATTTTGAAGAGAAGGGATGTAAAAATTACTGTTGCTTTATAGAAAAGCTTAACGAGTTTTTCTATATCACTTTTATTGTATTTTCTTATAACAAATGTTTGAAATAGCTTCCAGAAAACATTCAGCAGATATTTATTTCCCAACAATAGATGACTCTAACAAAGCATATAAAAGCCTCTCATTCTTTTCCTGTGTGTTTGAACTTCAGTAGTATGACCAAATGACAATAATGAATTGACTTTTCTATAAAAGCAAAGCAGCAGATACTTTGCAGATGTTAGAAGTGAAAGGATGAAAAGGGGGAAAATCTTCTTAGAAAAATAACTGGGTGAGGAATAAATTGACTTGATATATAAAGTATTATATAGATTGCTGCTTAAAACTTTATGATGCCAAGTGTCTATTTCTAGCAAACCATACCACATTAATTGTATTTATAGCTCCTATGGATGAACTTGATAAATACCCATAAATAATTCAAGCATTAGCACTGTCTTGCACCATCACACTAAAAATAAGTAATTCTAATCAGTTGCCTATGAAGCATGTAAAATCCATGGTGGTCATGGGAAACAACAGAGTGGATAATTTGTGTAGCTTCTCTCTAGAAAGGTACAGACTGTCTTGTCTGTGAGGGAGAGAACAGCAAAGGATGCATTCACATACATGCTTGTATGGCACAGAGAACTGCTGAATATTTTTATTCCAACATTTAAATCTCTTCAACCATCTGAAGCAAAATGTCTATCGGTTTGCTTTTTCCACTACTGATAAATGGCAAAAGAGATTGCAATAGTAACACTTGAAAAATCTCAGAAGGGAAATCTGGGACAAAAAGTCATGCCATGTTGATTAAAAGCAGTATTTTTTTAATCTATTCAATTGATTTAAATGCAATAGAGAAAACTATTAAATGGTTTAATAGCTGTATCAGAAGAATGACAAATGGCATCATTCATTATTCAACCTATACACGTCTATAGCAATGCCAAGCAAAATATATTCATGATACCTCTGGTCACATATGCAACAAGCAGCAGTGTGGTAGAAGTGTAGTTCCATGGAATTTCTCCACTGCATTTATCGTACGCTAATGGGAATGGCTTGGAAACTTTTTAACACGGACTTGCTTATTAAGCCTTTCGGTAATTTAAATAACCATCTTCAGTGGTCCCAAATTTCATTAATTCTCTGAAGACACAACAACTGACCAAAACAATGAATACAACAGTTCTTCATTTAACTACATATAAGAGAAAGGGACTATCCATTACAATGATTAATCAAAAAGCAAATGCAGTCCCCATAATTGTAAATGCTGAATGTCACCCAAGGTAAGTAAAACACAAGTGTCTAGGCTGTAAGTCACTGTACAATGATTTTGTAACTCCTTGCATCTTGGAATAAACTTTTTTTTTCTTAACAGCACATACCCTAAATCAGAAAAACATGTATAAGTAAGTTCTGTAGCTTAAATTCTTCCTGAGAATGCTTTGCTCAAGTCTGCTCCAACATCACTGAGAAGACTGGTATCTGAAGCCATGAAATCTCTGGCACTCAAAGGTCCTGAGAAAGAGTCTCTCAGCTGCATGTATTACATCTTCTGGGCAGAAACGTTCGCTGCTTACATTCATCCCATCACATCCTTTCTCTACCAGTTTGTTTTCACTGGAATCCTTATTTTGAATTGCTATGTACTGTACCACCCTATTACTCTCATTAATGATATGAAGCATCAATTTTCTGCAAGTAATTTTTCTTCATTTTCCTGCTGCTTTTCTTACATAAACACCTGGCAACTATGTGACCAACACAATATTTACAAAAAACTGATCAGCTAATCTGGTAATAGGAAAAGTTTTTCATGGCAAAATTTATCAACAGGCAATCTGAAAGTACATATCACTATTATTATAGCACAGTATATGGTCACCAGAGAAAGAGAAGGGTTTTGGGGGTTTTTTGGTGTGGAAAAGTCCAGGAACAGACATAAGATTACTGTGGGCAAAGGAGAAGCAATGAATGAGGGAAATTATTCGACTGAGAAAGCATAAGTTAACATATGCATATACTGACAATCAATCATAACAATTCAAACACAGATCTTAAAAAAAAAAAAAAGAAAAAAAATCACTGTCAGATTTTAGATAACTGACTAATCAGAAATAGGATTACTTTGAGATGCAATTTATTCAGAATAAATGAAACTCTGAGTTTACTCCTGAAGGAGATCTATCAGAGATTCAATTTCATTACTCAAAATTGAGTTAGGTGAATAAGGGACTCTTCAGTTTGATGCCTGAATTAAAGTGATCAGATCAATCAGAAATATTTTGTTAGGCCTAAAATTAAATATTACTTTAATTGAAGAATTATTTACTGCTTTAACCTTATTTTTAGAATTAAAAAAGTATCACTTGGAAAAGTCAATCTCATTTGGAAAACTTGAGAGCAATCATTAGCCACTTAAAAAGATAAATTACCAGGTTTAGTAGCTAAATTTTCTTAGATTAACTGCATATGAATTGGAAAAGAGAAAATAAACTTGAAAGAAAGATGCAGCTTCAAAGACTGCACATTTTTTCCCATTCTTACATCCACAGAAGGGCTTCACAAATTACAGACTCAGAGAAGCCTCGGCTGGAAGGGGTTTAGCTGTTCATGGAAAAGTTTAATGAATTTCTTTAGAAAATATACAGCTCGGTCTTTAGGAAAGTAGTTATTCATAATTTTAATTACATATATTTTTCTGAGGTGCTAGAAGAAGTCCTACAGAACTTCTTCCCTTTTGTATTGACCTCAGGCATAGTCACCACAGAAATTACTAAGAAAAATGCAAAAAAAAATTTAGAATGTAAACTACATCTGTTGTAATGTGCCATTTCTGTTTATTTTCATGGGAAAAAGTTTATAAACGCTGAGAACATTAAAAGGTTTCATACAGAAATTATTTCAAAATAAATCTTTACTAATGAACTGTATTTTACAGAGGTTTTGAAGAAAAAATCTTCAGAAACATTCAATTACAGGAACTTGAGGCAGCTCAAGAAGCCCAGAGAATGCTTTCTTTTTAAAATCATCTAGCGGTTTAAAATTTATTTAGCCAGAGCTTATCTAATTTCAAAGGATTACCTCAGTTTTCATCTTCTAACTTTCAAAATAAGTGCAAAGCAATGTATCTCATTTTTACACACTATAATGGCAGCAAATGCAAAAACAAGAAACAGAAAAAGCAATTCAAGTCCATGGCTTCCACACTCTACTTTTCCTTGATTAAGGTGTAATAAAGTCCATGAACTCACCCCGATAGACTATTTATTTCAAAGATGAAAGAATAAGTTTTTGAAGGGCTATTTTATTTAAACAGGACACAGTATCTGAGTTTTAATCAAATTACAACCATAGCCTTTTTTGCATGCTCAGTAATAAGATAACCAATGTAAGACGGCAACAACATATTTGTTTTCTTCTTCCACATCCAGATGAAGTATGCAAACGAAACTGGCTTTTAATGCACACTGTACACAGCAGTCCAATAAATACTACTCTCCCTCACCAAGCATGAAGTGATGAATAACAAAATTATCCTTCCTTTCAGTCACAGAATGAAGAAACAAAAGCAAATAAAACCCACATGTTAAGCTATCACATAAAAACTTTTTATTTCTATTTTATACCTAAGTTCTATGGTTTTTATGAGTGGGTTCCAAATTTGCTAAATGAAATTTTCAGTCTTCAATGCTTTAAAATAATCACTTTTCAAAAATTTTCATTGTGCTAATGTTTGTTCCCATGGAAACAGGAATGAAAGCAGAAGCTGCTGCTAAAAGAATTAGAATTCTCTCCCACAAATGAAAGACTTAAAAATAATAATATAATAATAAAACAATTGTCAGAATATATATTTTCTCATTTTGCAAAAGCAGAGCATGATCTTACATTCACCAGAGTTAATGGGGCTTTAACTTTTGATTACATTACAATAAGCCTAAATCACTAAGAACATATTACTGAGTTAAAAATCTTGATCAAAAGATTATTCAGTTAAATAGATAATTTTCTGATGAATTTTTAAATTGAATTTAGCAGGTGACTGTCAGATGAGGCCTTTTTTAGAAATAGGCAATGAAGAATTATGAGCCAAAAATGCAAAACAATAGATACTAAGGATTATTACTATTTACATAAATTATTTCTAATACTGCTGTTTAATTTTCTTGAAAGTGAATTACTTCCATTAAAACCTCTGAAGTTTTTTACAATCAGTCAGATACATTTCTATGCTCTAGCCAAATCCTACTGGAATCTGTGGACATCATAGCTGCATATATCTGAACTTCATATTCTATAGCATTTTTTTAGTCAGATGTTCAGTCTGGAGAACTCACATCTGGCCTATGGTTGGATGGAGACTTTTGCAGCCTTCTGTGAGGGTGAAACTTCCTCATAAAGCTCAAAATAAACTGAACTGTTTTCCTATGCTTACAGCTTTTATCCTACACAGAAGAGAATTCTGAGAGATAAACCTTTATTACCATGTTTTGACTTTACAAACATACAGGTATTTTTAGTAAGTTTTTATAAAGCATTGTTTTAACCAAACTACTACCTACTTACATCTCAGCTCCATATATTTTGATCAACTCTACAAGAAAATGACTGCCAGTACTTTTTCCAAAGGGATGCTTTTTTCACTAGCATGCTAGCCTATTCATTATGAATTTCATTAAAATTCTGAAAATATAGCATTTTAAATCTTTTCATTCACAACTTATGCATTTACCACAGCCACCTTGGGTTTTCCTCTTTATTAGAAAAGCACTCCATTGAAAAAGGTTTCTGCCTTTGCAATGCACCATGAATCAAAAAAATAGTTAACTTGTCAGCACTTTATCTTATTTCCTTGTTTTCTCTTTCTGGTTGACCAAAGAAGCTGTCTAGCGCTTTGAAATAACTTGATAGTGGACAAGTACGTCTATTGTTTCACCACTTGAATTGTCTATATTAGGAAATTCTGTAATTTCCTTTCTACATATTTTCTGCTGCCATTAAAATCATTACAGCTGAATTTAAAACTCTGATGTATTTGTATTTCTCCTAAGTAATTAAACTGTATCAGATTGCAACACTAAAGTTCCATTTATGAACAAACTAAGAGTCCCTTAATTTTGATGTTAGGTCGCTTTATTTTTAACATTTCACTGTATGAAATTCCAAGCCTAGAAGGTTAGTTTAGCTGCACTTAATTCTGGAGTTTTTCTTATTAGACGGTATGAAATTCTTTGGACATTATATGGCTATTCCAAGCACCTGATCAATTTTTTTTTTTTCTGTCTGTAAAGTTGATTGTCAGGCACCACATAACTGTATTGATTTTTGTTGCCTTCCTACTCTGTTTCAGGAACATCTATTACAGCTATTCTGTGCTGTTTCTTCCCATTGATTTCTTCTTCTAAATAGTGCTAATCAAAACAGGTAAGCGTTTTTCATTTCCCAAATTACATGTAACTGATAATATATTTTTTTTAAAAAGTACTACCACTGTCACATTCAATTAACTATTACTTTCAGTCTGAGGACATCTCAGGTCAAACAAGGAAAAATGTTTGGAATAAAGCCTTTACAAAAAGGACCACAGATATAAAAACATTAAAGCTTTTTCATCTGGTACAAGATCTATGTTTTAACACAGGATATAAACCTACAACCCTGACTCTAACATGGGCTTTTGCAGGACAAGGGTGCAGATGGAAGGAAATCTTGTAACGGGCATGTGTGTTTTCAGAATTGTGGGGTTTACTCCATGTATTTCACTGGCGCATTTGTATTTCCACTTCATGGGATGAACAAGCGACAAGAGAAAACATAGCACTTTTTTCTCCCCAGGGCAATTATGGTGCAATTCTGCCAAAAAATCTGCAGCTGCATTTTATTTGCTACAAAATTTTATTTAGTAATAACTGCAATTTGTAAATCTGTGTTTTGCCTTTAGGTCAGCAGTACTCCAATGACCAAAGCTCTGTCATACAACTACCATTAGACTTTTAATGACATCTATATTGACCTTGGACTCCCCATTCAGTTTATCCTCTCTCCTTGCATCTTATTTTTTTGCTAATTACAAATGCCCTCATATTTTTTGTTAGTTTGAATTGTACATTCCTTTTCTTCCCACTTATTGTGGTGTCTTTATTGTAAAACAGAAATGAAGTTGCAATCTATTCAAATTCAGAAGACAAGTTTTTATCTTGTAGAAAGGAGTCTTCACTCCCATATTGTAATTTATTTGCTATCGTTATACTCCGTGTCTCGGAGTTTACAGCCAGAGTGTTAAAATGTCCTATGACTAGAAGATATTTATTTTTAAATGGTTTATAAACAGCATCTTAGTCTCGACCACTCACTGCTTTGCCACATTTCACCAGCAGTTCCTCTGGATCCTGAGCTCCAAGAGGAAATGTCCTCACACAGCATTGGCACAGATGCCACTCAATGTCTACAACAGCTCTGGATGCCCAGAGATAACTTCCCAGTGACTTCCAACACCAGCACTGAGCCCCCCCTGCTCACTCTGTAGGTGAAGCAGACACAAATGCCCTGCAGTCTAAAACATCTCAGATGAACTGACATCAGATTACTCTTGCCTCTTCCATTGCATCAGAGCTACTGTAGGATCACTGGTCACACCACCTGGAAGAAAATATTTCTGCTACCTTTCAGCTTCAGTGTAATAGGACACAGCATTTGTTCAGTAGCATTGCTGCTCTGGATTCCCACACGTCCTCATTTCCCATTTTGGTACATGAACAATAACATCCAATGCTTTGCAAGGACCAGAAAAGTTATCCCCCATGACTAAAAGACAAGCTTGGGATGTTCAAGCTCTAATCTTAGCCTCCTTTACCACAACATATTCATAGTTACACATAATCTTTGCCTACCACAACACATAAAAGAAGAAAACAGCTGGCTGAAACAATTCACACAGATATTATGAGTTCCCTTATTTATGTGGAGGTTTTTGTTTCCTTTTGCTTCACAGTTAAGCCACTGACACATTGTGTATATGCTGCTTTAAACTTCTCACATCTTAACATTTCAGCAATGCTAGTTTTACTGCTATTTCATCCAGAATGAAAATTCTAAACACTTCTTCCAGTCTACCCAACCACATATTTAACCCAACCATTATCCATTCCTCTGTGTACTTCTGAGTTCTGCATCTTCATTTTGTTACACGAATTTTAACCTGTCTTTGCCGGATAAAACATTTTCTGTGCTTCCCACACCTTCCCTTATGTTCAAATCCCAGACACTTCATTCTATGACACTTCATCATTCACCTCAAACAGGGGCTTAAACAAGGAAGGAAACTGTCAACAGCGGTCAGGCTGGTTATTTATAACTAAGCATGTTAAAGCATGTTATTGTTTCAGTGTATTTCCAAAGTCTTCACTGAGGTTGTTAATTGTATAGATCACCAGCAGGAATAATTTGAATGAGAGTAAGCCAGACAGCAATTTTAATTTTCATTTTAGCAGACTTTTAAGTGACATACATACTGGATGAAAAATAACTTCAACTTTGTTTTTCTGAAGGACGCAATGAGAATATTAATTCTTTCCACCATACCTTAAATAACTGTAATAGGAGCACAATTATATTTCATGAAGAGCGTTACATCTTGGTATTTTTTTCTTCCCTTAGATATACCCAGTAGAATAGGAACATCTTAGATAATTGCACAAAAGAAAGAACAATCATATACAGATCTTTTTTTTGTTACTTTTGCAAGACCCACACTCATAGACAAATGCCGTATGTTTTCCTAGGAATACACAAGAGCAGCACCAGTGAATTTATGCAAGCAACATGTTTCAAGATTGCCAACAATGAAGCATCAGTCAAATTGCACTGTATTTATGAATAAGCCTGTAATGTTATATTATAATGAATTTGTTTGACATTCAGCGGTGTGATGCAGTGCACAGTAATTATAATAATGCATTGCATGGCTGTAGCTCATTATATGCATATGGAAGACACTGATGTCTTTAGGATGGACATTAACTCAAGGTAGGAGGAGAAAGACAGAAATAACTCAAGGAATGTAAGAAAGTCCTCATCTCAAAGTCTGATGGTGTTCTGAGAATCTATATATTCAATATATGCACTCACACACGAACATTAATGCAGCAGAAAGATTGTCTGGAATTAGAATGTAAGCCTTTCTCTTCTTTCTTGTCTTTTTAAAAAATATATTGCACATTTTGTTTATGGTTTCTTGGGGGTTTGGTGGACAACAGGGGAAATTTATTTTTATTTAAAAGAAATATTTATTGTCAATAATTCAAATGGATTTAAGAAAAAAAATGAATGAGATCCCTTTCTATAAGTTCCCTTTTCTCCCCAGCTCAGCAGATGGAGTTGTTCTTCAAACTAATTAGAAGGAAAGTCCTATAAGGAATACAACTGGTCTAAGTAATGTCTGCCTTACACTACACTGTTTGATTTTCCATTACTTTGTTTTTTGAGGTCCAGATTTATTTTTTTTTTCTGCACAATGGAGAGATTAATTTGAAGAATTGGAAAAAGAGATTCTCCAGTTTTAACAATGCTACTCATTGCTACGTTGCACACATGATCTGATAACATTATTCTTATTCCCCTCCAGACTTTGAGTCATTACGGTATTTTCTTTCCTTCTTGCACATCTATAGTGCACAGCGCAGCCCCATTTCATGATGTGTTGAACAAAACACAACAAAGAAATAAAGAAGGGGTCAATAGAAGCTGTTAGCTACAAACACATTACAGGCAATATACAACACCAGCGGTTGAATATTGACCTCAGGGCATTAACTCTAGATTGGCATGCCATGCTACAGCACATGAACACATAGTCATCTTTACAACACAGAGCAGAATTTAAGAGACTCACATAATTGCCTGCGAGAAGGTACAGGAGCACTTCCAAATGCTGTGCCCTGTAAATAAAACACATTTTTTTTTTTTTTTTGGAGCAAAGGATGTCAGATTAACAGCAGCAGCAAATGAAAAAAATGACAGGACATGAAGAAAATGAAGGCAGTGAATCGAAATAGAGACTGTTTGGATAGAGGAGTTTATTATCGCTGATGAACTGCAGTTCCTATTTTCAGATAAACATAAATTATAGTGGAGAACATTCAGTAATCCACCCATCAGTGAACACAATGAGCCAAAAAGAGAAAGAAGAGAGAGAAAGAAAGAAGACAGGAAAAAAGTATCAGCATAAGACAGGCATGCTCACACTTATCAAAAATTAAATTTGATGGAAAGGACCATGTACAGAGTATATTAATATGAGTTCCTTCACAAATAATAAGAAGGCTCAATGACACCAATGTCTTAGCTGATACTGTCACTGTTTGAAGGTAAAGTCCATTTCAAACAGTTAGGAAGGAGAGTGAGTACAGTACTGTTTGGTTCCTGCCACCTCCTCCTCATCTTGTCTCCATAACTCTTTAACACGTCCTCACTGGGTCAGTTTTATGCCAGCTGACAGGAAGCAGCTCTATCAAATCCCGTTCAATACACACAGTATGCTCTTCCAGTAGATAGAGTGCTTCATCTTTTGTGCATTATGCTAGCAATTACCACACATCTCTGAAACACCAACTGTGCATGTAAACAAAACATGAATCAAATAACAAGCAAGTCATACCAGTCAGGACCTGTAGGCAAATCTCTTCTCAGTGTGATCCCCTATTCCCACAATCATCCTCAGCATACCCACCCACACCCCTCCAAAACCAAATCAAAAAACCAATCCCAGGAAAAAAACTAGTAACAGAAGGAAATGAGATGGCTAGGTAAAGAGAAACACCTGTGTATAAACTCAAAAAACACTATTAAAGCAAACTACATTGTCTCATTCTGAACCTAGGTCACGAATCAGTTTTGCGGCGAGTTTGTGTCCAAGATTGCATCCTCCTTCCCAAAGGAAAAGGGCATACTGATCATTTGGACTGGCTAGTCAATAATGACTGATTACAGTAATAATTAGATTGCAAGTATTGTCTTTAAAAAGTAATTACCAAACACCTGAAACTTATGGACTTGAGTGGAGCTTGGCTTCCATTTTGACTTCCATCACCTTTTTGAAGTCAAGGCTGGGAACAGATTCACCAGACATTTAGACAGGGCTAGGCATTGGTTCTTGGAGATAATTTTCTCTTTCAGGTCTTGTGAAATTCCATTTTCCTTTGCCTAGGGTGAGTGAAGCATACATATGTATACCTAGAAAGCCCTGTAGAAAAGCCACCTTTACATCACTGATCCCATGCCACATTTTTAAGGAAAACAAGAAAACTTAGGATCATTCGTCACTTAAGATATCATCGCTGTACTGCTGAAACCACAGCTTGCTACGCTGCGGCCACGTGAAGTGCAGGGTAGCTCTGCAGAAATTGTTTGTCACACTAGACCCCAAACTTGCCACTCCAAGATTAACTCCTTCCTGAAACTACAGATAGAGGTCACAGTCATAGCAACAGGTAGCCAAGGGGGCAAGCTGGGGTTAACTTGTGCTGGGGCAGCAAAAGTGGCTGCATCTCTTGTTTTCAAGGTCGCCAGGTTGCCAGGAAAAGGTAGTAATGTCTCCTATTTATCAGGAAAACATGCAAACAGGCAGTGTGCTCAAAGCCCTTTCCTTCAGGGCAGGCTGTGCCCCACAAATGCACCATCCCCCAGCCCCACAGTTTTTTATGGGGTTATTTCAGCACTGCCGAAGCCCACCTTTATTTCCAGCTAACTTCTCAGAATAGCCAAAGGACAAGTTGGTTTGTGTACCAAATCCAATTGTACATTTAGAACTTAGATGAGTTGTTCAGTGGCTGCTAAGGCTTTACCTGTTATTTCCAGGGCTTTCTTTAAATCTTTTGATAACAAAATACAGTTATTTGAGATACTGAGAATACTTATCTAAACCAAAGCTAGAAAGACCGAAGAAAACACATTGCATTGGGCAATGTCTCCCCATTTCACCCATTCTAAGTTAGTCTGCGATGCTTAAAGGCAACTTTCTAGAAAAGCTGAGGTACACAATGGTGACTTATATTAAGGTACCTCCTAAAAGTAAGTTTTCAAATCATCATTTAAGGACATTGAAATGATTTGTGAAATCATATACACATAACAAAACACACAAAGTAAATTGGTGCTACAGTAGTTAAAAAAGGGCTTGCTTACATAGCCAAAAGGGTTTTTTCCTATACTCTGAATGTGTAGCATCTACATTTTAGCCTCCATGACTCAAAAAGAAAACCTTTACACAGCCTCAACTTACACAAATCCATCAACCAAAGAACTGGGAACTTAATTATTCATTGCTGGTTACTATCATCATTTTGACACAAATTATGTATTTCTAATTACACAATGCTCCTTTGAAGAGCAAGATGCCAATGAATTTGACTGCATTACTTTTTCACATATCTGATTTCAGAGTAATTGGCTTTCTCAGGGGAAAGGATATATACCTTTATCTTTTAACCTGACCTTCCTTTCCTTTTTTCTGCACATACTCCAGAAATAAATGTGTTGCTTCAATATCATCTGGCACAATTATAAAGAGCGGGTTTTTTTAAACTAAGTAAGGTTGCAGACGTTCTCCATAGAAAATTCAGACTCTGCTAGAACTCATGGCAGTTCAAGCATTTCAATCACATACAACATCTTTTCCGTCCTCTCTGTGTGCTATAAAGCTTAATCCTAAAAGTGTCTAGGCTTCCATGACAACTTCAGTGGTAAATACTGTACTGAGTTTTCCAAGTCCTATGATTCATGGAAATGTAAATGTACACAAAGATAATGTTATCAACAATGTAGAGACATGGTCCATGACTAGTTAACTTTTAGTCACTAAGTTAATGGTTTACAAAGTTTAGCACACTCATCTGAACTTCTAAGTGGTGAACCGTTCCCCACCTTTTCACTTCGCAATTTTAACTAAGAGATCAAATACACAACAGCATCTCTCAAATGACACTGATTTTTATACACTTTAAAGGTATTTTTGAATATACATGTCAGGAGAACATAGACATCAGTACCTGACAAGCTGGAGCTCAGGAATCCATCAAGAGCTGGAAGCCTCTAAAAGTGTCAGGTGCCTCATTTATAACACCTGGTCTAATTAGAAGGCTAATCAGGGAAGTTTTTAGGACTGCTTTGCAGATGAATGCAGTATGACAAGAAAATACACCTCCTCAGGTCTTGGTTTCTGCCTACACGTTATAGCCTTCATCACAAAATATACTGAGATTTCAGTCTGAAGTGCTTGCTGGCCTGGGAGGGCTAGGGTGGCTTAAGGCGTAAGTACTCAATGCAATCAGATTACTTTATTTAATATTTACCATAGCATCAGATGCTGACTAGCTAATTAACTCATCCTTAAGACAGATTCCCTAGGAGGCATGTTCCCTATGAAAGAAGGGCACAGACTAATTTTTCTATATGTTCCTGTGCCATGCAATTCAGTGCTACAGTCTCTGTTCCTCAAAAGGGAAAAGTAAGAGAGGCTTTTATTTTATCTTTTCTGCCTTCAAATAACATATCTGCAGCAACCCCTCATTGTTAATGCAGGAATGTTTGATTACCCAAGACAGCCCTAAAATGAATGTGGATTTTATGCACCAGACAAGCAGATATACAGTTGTTCCGTTTACATTCCTTCAGTCAGTCATTTCTAATTTCTTTTCACTTAGCTTTCAGAAATGCAATCAGGACATTACAAAACTCAGTTCTTTTTGAAAACACTATCAATTTTTAATCTTGTCAACGTGAGAGTATGACACAGTTTCTGTCAGATGTTAACAGTTAAGTATTCGCTGCAAACTCCAATGAACTCTGCAAGGGAATATGGCATTTAGTTCCCACTGCTGTTTTGTTTCTCCCGTCCTCACGTTGAACAAAACCAGTTATTGTCAGCTTTTGAAAGTAATGACTAAAACCACCAACCAGTCTAAATATTTATGACTGTAGCTATTCTGGGACAACAGGAGCAAGGAAGCCCAAATGAAAAGGGTTCATAATTCAACCTATTCAACAGAGCAAAACATCTAAGTATGTATTAGTTTGCTGTTCAAAGGAAGCTTTTCAGAAAAAATACCAATTGTATATGTTTCCTGCACCTCTCTGAACTTTAAAGTTATGATTTCACCTGTTATTATTAACTCAATATAGTGAGTGAAGTCCTCTGGGTTCACCTTGAGCTACTTGGAAATCTGAGTACTGCAATATATGAAACGATCAAATCAATACAGCTAAATACCCCCTCTGTAGCATAACTACACAAATATTGCTGCTCTTTTTTTGTCACTTTCTATGAGGAATCTCCACAAAGATGTGTATTGACAACAGACCAATCAATGCCAGAAATAAATAGAAGAGCTCACTACCCAACAAATGAATGTTTTTCCAATAAATGTCCTCTATTCCCTTAGAGCACAAAAATCATCCACTACATGGTTAAAAGGCAGATTTTTTTTTTTTTAAAAAAGATACACCCCCCCCCCCCAAAACATACCCCTAAACCATCCCAACTTCATGTTATGATTTCATAAGAGGCTAATTCATGATACATTTTCCCTAGAACTTTCCCTAGCACATAGTACTTTGACACAAACTTTGAATATGAACATACCCCTTCTTTCTCACCACAGAAATCAGACCAATACCACAGAATATGTCAGAACACTACCAAGAACAAAAAAGCACAATCTTAGAAGACAGGCCATACTGAAGTCTTAGTTATTATCACATTAAAAAAAAAAGTTAATTGATCTCACAAGTGTTCCGAAAGATAATTACACATCAATACATGATGGCAAAATACCACTATAAGATTTCCTAGAGACAGAAAGACTTGCTTTATCACTCCCCCATTCTCCTGTAAGAGCAGAATATGTTTCTTTCATAAAGAGATTAAATATTAAAATGGTAAAATGTGCTTCAGTGCGATGGCTTTCACTTGTATTACGCAGCACTTCACCAGCTGAGCAAATCAATGAAGTGGCACACAAAGTCATGTGCTGCTACTCTGAGCTCAGGAGTGAGTTCAGGAAAGGCTGCCTTGGATCTACTATTTTTCCAATGCAATAACACTCTTAAAAGGTTTTATATATGCAAGTTAAGTCAATATAATGACATCAGCATGTCTTCAGATACAGTGCCACGAGATTCTAAAAGATGTAGACTTCTACCAAACTTCATGTCCTTTCTCCAAAGTTTCAGTTTTGATGCAAGAAACTTATTCACAAACACCTTCTTGATCTGGATTCTACTGTGGACACTAAACCTGCACTCATTTTGGTTTCAAGATTTTTACCAACATGAGAGAAAAATCTGCTTTTTGTCACATGACCTATTTTTTTGTGTGAGTTGACTCAATGGGACTATGTTAGTGAGGATAGCTTTAATGACCTGTTTTCTACCTGAAATTCGTACACTACCTTTTAGTCTTCACTCAATTTCTACTTTAAAAAAAAATTATTTAAAAAAATTACATTTAAAATATTAAGTGCTGAGACCATTTCTACTTATGTAGAAACCATCCATCCTTCAGGCTCATTTTGACAAGTTGAATACAGAGAGGTGGAGATCTTGAGACTTTGGAAGATAAATCATCTGCATATATATAAATGCAAAATCAGAGTCAAAGTAGTAGTATTAAAGAGGAACACCAATGCTTTAAAGCCAAGCTCAAGCAGAACAGGAACTCTTCTTCCGTTTAGAAAGACAGGATTAGAAAATGCCAAAAAACCCTCAAGCAAGCAGCTCCCCCTTCATTATTTTTCACAAACAATTGTTTACAACTTAATCTCTTCTATAGCATTATCCCACTTTAATAATGGCCAACATTCAGTTTTTACATCCCCTCTGATGAAAAACTGCTTATCATTTGTGTCTTTCTCCTTTATTAGATTTCAGATCTCAAAGTGCTTTACCTTTAAGAAAGAAACAAGAAAAAAAGTTTTGTTCCCATGGTGTCCTAAAATAACATAAGGCCTTCATACAATTCCAAAATATTTTAATCTATACGCAGCTGAAGATGATAGCACATAATCACACACATTTATTTTCTTTTTTTTTTTGAAAGCTATGCCAGGCAAGAGTAAAATTACTAGAAGAAAACACCCCCAAGAGTAAATGTGGCTCCATAGTCTATAGATAAATATTAATAACTGTGTTCCTTCTCGAAATCCATTCCAAACTGAAGTTATAGCTCAATAAGGAAGACATATTTCCACCTTAAAGTTATCAGTAAATATTTTACTAGCAGTCTCTTGGCACATTTTCAACTCTGAATCAACATTTGCATGCACTTTTCAGCAATCTGCTTCCACATATAAGTGAAAGATCCTAAAATACACTCTCACACCAGAGTTTGGATTGCAATCTCATAAGGCCAAACTATACACACTACCTCAGATGTAGATACAATCAGACAAAGCAGTAAGAGTCTTTCTGCGTACTTACAGTCCCGTATGTGACTGCGACAGGATTCATGTTTCAGATGGATAATCCAAGGGATCTTCTGTGCAGCTAGCTTCCCTGTTAATTGAATGCTTCCTTGTACTACCTCACTAGAAGCAAAAACCTGCTCAAGTTGCTTAGGCAGAAATTTCTTATAAATTGTGGATCCCTGCATGTCCCAACATCTGCTGAAATACTGTTCTTAAAGAAAACTTTTCGTAAACATAATAAAAAGTAAATAGGAAAATATTAACTCATTTGCAGACATCTCATTCACACTACAGATGTTATGTTATGTTATATTATATTAATTTCTTATTCCCTTGATCTCATGATTCTTCTCCATTCGGGAGATTTGACTGAAGGGAACTTGAATTTTTCTATCCCTGCATTCAGTTTCATACAAGTTGTTTTAAAGCCACCCTGCTTTGCTTGTTTAAGTCTTTTGTGAACTTGATTTTTCAGGTCTCTTAGGCACTGCCTAGGATGTCCTTCATTTAAAGCATATATTCTGTACACACTTCAGTAAAAGTGTTCTTATTTTAGGGCTGTGCATTGGAAATTCAGACTGAAGCTGCTAGGCAGCCTTAGTACTTAGTTTCTACCCCTTCTCTCTTATTCTTCTTAGCCCCTTGCTCCTGCCAAAAGCCACCCTTCTGCTGACAGTCTGATCCAGGCTGATTCCGTGTATTTAGGTCCTCTTACCTGAACAAAGTTTTCCAGAAATGGCCACTTTTTGTCTTGTATCTGATTCATAACTATGATATCAAACTCTATAAAGTGATATTTTTTGGCAAAACATAAAAGATCTCTTTAAAAAAAACAACAAAAAAGTGATTAATTGCATTATATAGCAATAGAGTCAATTTGGTACCTATTTTAAGGACAATAAGAGGCCTTCTATGCTATAAATTGCCACATACATTAGACAGTGTGTCACAGACAAATAAAACTCCCCACCATTTAAATTTATTTCATGTCAGAAAAATACTTTTTGCTGATCTATGTTTAGTGCAGGATTCTAGATGGCTTAAGGAGTCCTGGGTACCTCACTGCCTCTCAGTGCACATTACCTTTCCAGGAGGAGTGGATGACACTCCTTATGCGAACAATCTACCTGGAAGCAGCCCCTGTGGGTGAATCTGATATTCTCCAGGAGCAGACACAGTGATTCTGAGACTGGGCTGGGTTGTTAGGTTTTTTTAAAGACTGCTCTCATTTAGCACTAAGTTACACTGTCCACCAACCCTAGGAAAATTTCTTCACTAGATTCAAAGGGAGGCAAAAAGACAAATGATTCTGTTTGTGAAGTTAGTTCTTTTCACATCCTATTTTTAGTGGTTGTTGTTTTTGCCTATACAACTGCCTTCAGATATATACATATGCATGAGAAGTGCATCCAGAACATTCAAGAACCACTTCAAAGATGCATAGGGTATAGATGTATGCACATCCTATTGATTGATTATTATATAGTCCACACCATTCCAGCTGGAAGTGACCTTTGCTGGTCACATAGTTTCCCCCTCCTGCTCAAAGCCCCTTGTCAACAATGAATTTTGACTTAACCACCCCTAAATTAAAAATTCAATAGAGGAAAGGGCAGAGACCACTGGATGATTATATCTAGATCAGAACATAATGCTGCAGTAAATGTTTGTACAAAGCTTAACTAAATGCCTAGGGATTCATATTCCAATTTTAATTTAATCAGAACGTAATGCTGAAGCACACATTTAGAGCTACCTTTTCAGCTCAGCTCATATTTTCACTACAGCTCATTTATTTCTAAAAAAACCTCTCTGTAGTTTCATAAAAAACAATGTTAATGCTAAAAAGAGATATATAATAATGAAAAACTGTGCCGATTTTGGCTGGGGTAGAGTTAATTTTCTTCCCAGTGGCTGGTATGGGGCTGGGTTTTGGATTTGTGCTGAACACAGGTTTGATAATATAGAGATTTTTTTTTCTACTGCTGATCAGGGCTTACGCACAGCCAAGGCCTCTTCTGCTTTTCGTACTGCCACACTGGCAGGGAATTTTGGGGCACGTGGGAGGCCAGGAGGAGACACAGCTGGAACAGGTGACCCAAACTGACCAAAGGGATATTCCAGATGCTATGATATCATGCTTAGTGCATAGAGTGGGAGGAAGAAGGAGAAAGAGGGAGACATTTGGACACATGATGTTTGTCTTCCCAAGTCACCGTTGCGTGTGCTGGGGCCCTGCTCTCCTGGAGATGGCTGAACACATTCCTGCCCACGGGAAAGAGTGAATGAATTCCTTGTTTTGCTTTGCCTGTGTGTGTGGCTTTTGCTTTAGCCATAAACTGTCTTTATCTCAACCCATGAGTTTTCTATCTTTTGCCCATCTGATTCTCTCCCCAACCCTACTGGTGAGGAGGGAGTGGGTGAGTGGTTGTGTGGTTGCTGGCTGGGGTTAAAACATGACAACATTTGAAATTTGGACTTTTCTCCCTCTTGCAAGCTGCAAATCTATTCACATGCCTAGAAAGTGCAGACCTGCAATATTTGCCTTGCCACATTATATAAATACTTCCACAATTCTATATACTATTTCCTGTAATTGTCACTGTCAGAAATATCCCAGCAAGTCAAACTCATGTCCCTATTTTTAAGGGGTGAATATGAGGTCAGTACAAATCACCATGAATGGGATTACCAGTGCCAGTTTCAATGTGATTACATTACAGGTCTGACCAAAAGTCACTGGAAGTCTTTCTCCTCCCAAAGTAAATTCGTGTGTAAGCACAAACACAGTATAGAGCGCTCTCTCTATCAATTAGTTGTCCACATGAAGGCACACATGCACTCAGAGTCCACAAGGTAAGGAATGGTAATTAGAATATGAACTATCTCAGTCAGTATGAAACAACTGCCATTGATTAATGTTTGATGGCCCCCATGTCAGGACTCCTGGACCTGACTGGTAAATGCTGACATTACAACAAAGCACTGCTGCAGGGGTGTGGGGATGAGATACACAAGGAGGGAGAAAACATTATCATCCTTACTCAGTAGAAAAAAAAAATTAAAATTGATTGGATACCAGTTCTTCTCTTATGCCCAAAGCCGAAACAAAATGTTGAGAAAGATCTTATTGCTGAGATGTATGTTAATTTGTAACACCTTCAAACACACGACTTTTTTTTAAGTTTGTTGATTCAGCTTCTTTTCAAAACCAAATTAAAATATAAATAAAACACATCCTACACAAGAAAAGGGACATGATTTATAAGCAGTATGACAAGCTCTCAGAATTTAATTTCCAACTGCCTGGTAGTAAATGCCTTAATTTCTCACTTCCCAAAGACAGTTATCTTTTCTGACTATTCTTTTTCCTTAGAAAGAAAATCCTTCTTTTTTTTTGTTTCCAAAATATGTAGATGGGAGTGTCTTGCCAATTAAATCTTACAAATACTAATAATTATAAAAATCCCAGCAGGAAAATTAAAACCACAAAATTTTTATAATTCCCGTATCTAAACCACAGTCAGATTAATCTGCTCATGCTTTGATGACCTTACTCAGCATCTAAGCTCTTGAACTGATACAATAAAATATGATTCTTTGTTGAACAGATAGTCAATCATGAAAGTTTGGTTTAGAATTAGCTTTGCTAACTGTGTCTTGCCTTTGTTTACATTTAGTTTTATATATTTATGAGCTAATTTGACCTATGTTCACCTGAGCAATATAATATTTCACTGTTTTTGGCATGTCAGATGGAGATCAGTGATGAGCGGCACACCTCAGGGGTCTATTGGGACCAGTACTCTTTAATATCTTCATCAATGGCCTGGACAGTGGGCTGGAGTGCACCCCAGCAGGTTTGCACACACCAAGCTGAGTGTCTGCAAGATGACATGCCTGAAGGATGGGACACCATCCAGAGGGACCTGGACAAGCTCGAGAAGTGGGCCCATGGGAATCTCACTTTAACAAGACCAAGGATTAGGTCCTGCACCTAAATGGGTCAAGTCAATCCCCAGTATCATCCTGGGGGATAAGCAGATTGAGAGCAGCTCTGCTGAGAGGGAATTGGGGGTGCGAGTGGATGAGAGGCTGGACATGACCCAACCATGGGAGCTCAGAGCCCAGAAAGCCAAACACATCCTGGGCTGCATCCAAAGGCCCATGGGCAGCAGGGTGAGGGAAGGGATTCTGCTGCTCTGTTCTACAGCCTTTTAATACCTAAGGAGGGCCTACAAGAAAGATGGGGAAGGATCATAGCAGGGCCTGTTGCAATAGGACAAGGGGTGATGGATTTAAACTAAAGGAGGGATTAGGATTAGATACAAGGAAGAAGTTTTTTACAATGAGGAGGGTAAAACACTGGAACAAGTTGCCCAAGGAAGTGGTGGATGTTCCACCCCTGGAAACATTCGAGATTAAGTTGGATGGGGCTCTGAGTGACCAGATCCTGTTGAAGTTGTTCCTGCTCATTGCAGAGGAATTGGACTAGATGACCTTTAAAGGTCCCTTCCAAACCATTCTATGAGTCTATAAAATATAGGGCTTCCCATCATCTTTTTACAGAGCCTTTTAGCATAGCATTTCAGCATCTTAGCTGTTTAAGGAATTTATTGCAAAAAACCCCCAAACCTAAAGCCACAACACAGATTTACACACAACTGCAGAGAATTACCCTGTTACCAACCTGTGTGGTGCTATTACTATTTTTCTGCTCCTACTTGATTTTATACTTCCTTCAGTCTGAGGGCTGGCACGCCTTTCAGACACACACTTTCTATTCCATTTGAGCCTGTCCCTTCCTCAACATTTATCTAGAAATAATCAGTTGAACACTATTTTTTCCAACCCCTTATACAAAAGCATTTTCACAACAAGTGAAAAGGCTACACTGTAGCCTTGTAGCTACATTAAAACATTCTGAACACAACTCAGTCCCTCACCTTTGTTGCTTGTCAGATGCCCTGGTATCTTGTTAATGCGTATTTCCCTAAGAATACCATGCTGCATGCTTCACACAAAGCATGTGTGGCACAACAAAGCCTAATTTGGCACAAAACATTTCTTCCTTCCCACACTCTGCCACTGAACTAATATTTTTATGTAGTCCTAAAATGGAAAAGTCTTTTTAGCACTGGATATATTAAAATTCGCTACTATCATTAGATTTACTGGTAATGCATATGCAATAATAAATTTCAACTTTTTACTGAATGGACAGTAGGATATGAAGAAAAAAAAAAGTACCTAATTTACTAAGTAAATTTATCAATGAGGCATAAAACAAGAGAAAACTGTAGGTGGGGACAAAGCAGGAAACAGAAGAAATGGACAAACTGGGAAGAGGTGATGGCCTAAGAGTCTGCTTCTCTTATTAGAATCAATAACACTGCCAAGTCAAGATCTCAGCTGCAGCTTATGGATGACGCTGTGTGGAAATCACTTCTAAAAAAAGTAGGTTGAAACATGACTGAAAAAAAGGCAGATGATGTTTCCACTCTGAACTCCAAACTGCTGCAGACATTTTGGATTTGAGTCTAGGGATCTTTGCAATTCTCATTTGATTAGAACTCTGTGCAGCTAGAGATACATTCAGGCTGTGTCGAGCCTTCTAACCGAAATTTCATAACTTTCCAAATCACAGGGATAACTACTACAAAACAGATGAGATTAGATACAGACAAAAGAACAACTTTTGGAAAGGAGGTTATTCAACACAATAGAATTCAAACCTGAATGAAAGGCAAGCTATCACAAGGGGTCTTTTGTGAGGGGAGTGTTAGTTACACATTTACATACACGTGGGATTTGATACCATACCGGTTTTCAGAAGTACCACAAAAATGAGAGCAACATCTGTTTGTTTTCTGTATCACTGACAAGAGTCACCTTGACTTTTCCTTATTTTGAGATTTTTTTTTTTTTTTTTGTACAGCCTTGAGGCTACTGTCAAAGAAAGGACACCAACTATTAAGAATAGAATACCAGCTATGACAAACAAAA
This sequence comes from Origma solitaria, assembly GCA_013397895.1. NCBI lineage: Eukaryota > Metazoa > Chordata > Aves > Passeriformes > Acanthizidae > Origma > Origma solitaria. Next base: position 2,325,227 of record VZRL01004167.1, read on the forward strand.
CTGTCCTAGAGTGAGTGTTATAACAACAACCATGGGTTTTCAAAATGTTTTCCCTCTTCTTTCAGAGAATATCTACTATAGTGAGAAGGAAGTATTACCAAGCACATGGAAGAATACACGCAGCCACTTCTCCGGGGGTTCAGGGCATGCGTTTTCTGTCTCCCAGATTAAGAACCATTTAAATTAATAACGGGAAATCAAAGGAAGAAAACCCTACTCATCTTTTAAATTTCAATATGCTCTGCGCCTGAGAACTCAAAAGTTTCTCATTCTAGTGACAAATACCAACAGTGTATTTGTCATCCCATCAAAGAACTTGTACCTCTGAGTACTTCTTATCAGTATGCATCTCATCAAAACAAGTGTTTACTATTATAAACAAAACAATTATTGTCATTGCCACAACTATGTAAAAGCTGCCAAGACATGATTACCAGTAATGAATGCCACATTTAGAAATCAAACATATTCTCCACTGTCCTAATGATGCACCTTCAAACAGAGATCCCTTTTTAATGGAATTGCTTTTTTTGAAGTTAAACTCCCATAATTAAAAAGGTTTATTTCACTACCCACTAAAAAACATATTTGAGAATGAAAAATTATTAGCAATTTTATGGCACACAGCACTTCAATATTTTGGCACATAAGCACATCATTAGCTTGCAGGGAAAAGAGGCACAGCTCTAACTGTACTTTGAATAACTAAGTATTTGTTCACACACACAGACACGAGACTTCTCAATGTAGCTCATGCACCCAAGCCTCCCAAACAGGAATATTCTTTTTCTCCAACAGAATATATAATGCATGATCACACTGCCACTATGCCTTCCTGAGTCAGACATATGGCAGGAAAAATTTTCCACTATCTTTGCCTTGAAAAGCTCTTCAACTTCTTTTTCAGTATCTCAAAAAGACTCTGACAGAGAAAAGGCAGAGAATGAATAGTGAAGAGGTAACACTTGCCAAAAAACCAGAGTTATTATTAAGCAACCCTTCTCTGCCCTTCACACGGTACCTACAATCACAGAAGGAAGGCTGGATGGAAGAGCATCTACAATGTAGGGACAGGGCAGGGGCAAGCAAGCAGGTTTGAAAGTGCTGTTCATTTTCAAATTCTACTAACCTCCAAGACTTCAAAATCTTCACAAAATCCAGGAGAGGTAGAGAAGAGAATAAAATTTCTTTTAAAAAGAATTTTTCATAGCAAGCTCTACCTCTCAAAGCTCAAGAAGAAATTAGTGTGATTAAAATATGAAAATCCTCCAGTCTGCAGCATGTTAGTGGAGCTCCATCCCATTATGAAGCACGTGCAAAGATATACTGAAACAGAAACCTGAATTGCCCAAAAAATAAATGTTACTTTGTACATGGAGAGAACTTCACTGACAGAAGCCCCAAATCCCCAAAAAATATTCACTGCAGGAACCAAAGAAAAAAGCACAAGACAGGTCAAGAAAAGATGAGTTCAAAGGTTTTGTAGATCAGCAAAGAAACACATCACCCACTCAAATATAAGCAAGAAAACCAGCAAAAAAGCAATCTGAAAAGGAGAATCACATGAGTTTGTTGACATTGCAGCAACTGATACAGTCAAAATAGACATGAAGAATGAGAATTGAAGAGTTGCAGCTCAGAATGTCACCAATTTCCTGTTTTCTTGTGCTTTACAAATAGGGATGAGGCCACCAAGGTCTAGCCTGTGCTCCCACAGAGAACCTGGTCCGTGCCCAGGACCAAGAGGTGGAAGGTTAATGTACTGACTTGCAGCACTGGTTCACCACTTCCATACAAACCTTCACAGGTCTCATTTGAATAGCTTTGTGCCTAGCTGAGCTAGTGCTAGTTAAAATGTGCCAAAACCAATTAGTGAATAAAGATGCTGCTATAGCAACGGCATCTAATTTTCCAATTAGTAATAATTGCTGAAACACCTGCCATAAAACATAAATACATTTGGATTGGGGGTCTCTGAAATGAACTTTGCTTTAAAGTTTCTTTTCTTTCCTTTTTTAAGTTGACCTTTATCATGATAATGAAAGAGAAGAAAGTGCCAGTTTTCTTTCTGCCATAATATAATACAAACAGACAAAGTATTATTTATTTTTAAGGGAGCCCAAAGAATGTGTCCTAAAGTCTTAAACTAATTAACTATGCTGTGCTTAGAGATTCCCAGGCAGGAAAAAAAATCCAGATGGCACTCAGTTTACAAAGCAGAGCAGTGCAATGATGAATGTGATATAGAAATAGCACCTGTAGGATGGAAATGCTCTGACTCACAGAGGTAAAGGCAAAGCAGTAGTGGCAGTGCTATGGAATATCTATGGTACACCGTAGTGCTACGGTAAAGGATTGTGGGATCAGGCAACACACACATGGTTGTGCTCCCCCTAGGCAGTTTCTGAACTCTGAACACATACTTTTTACATTCTAATTTTGAGTGCATCTGCACTGTCCAGTTCCAGTTGCAAATGGAACTGGGGCTGACTTGCTCTGTGTTACACCTCGGAGATGCTGTAGCATCTTTCTGCAGCAGCCACCACCCACCCACACATTGGATGTTTCTGAAGTCAGTAATCTAATGCTGATTTCCACTCTTAGATACATATGGTCTTCCAGTACTTCAATTTTCTGTATTTCAGACACTTACCCTCGCTCTCCACCTGTGTAGACACTAAACCCCAGGGCAACTATACAATCAAGTGCTTACAGATTTCAGTGAGGTAGAAGAAAGTGTGCCACTTTTTCCTCTGCTGTGCAATGATTGATCATACAATGGTGGAGCATTTCAGCAATTCAGACTGTAAAAGACCAGCCACAAACTAATTCCCTGCTTGTAAGAGCCTAAAATCACCCATAAGGATTCCCACTTCAGCCTCTTCAGAGACCCTAATCAGAGTGAACATAAGCAGTTAATCAGGAATGAAAGTTTCCCAACAAATGTAATAAGTTCCCAAATGGCCAAGCCCAGCAGTGCTTCTTGAAACAGCAGCAGCACTAACTGCAGCAAACAGATGTTGTTGTTTCACAAAGATAAGTTTTAACAAACACTTAAAGACATGGCTCAAAACCATTATTTCCATGTCACAAGAGAGTTTTAACTTTTCTTTTTTATTATTATTTGAAAAGGAAAGGAGAACAACAGTGATAAACGACAAATTTACACTTTTTGCAATATACACTGCTCATTGCATTTACATTTGTAAACTGGTTATGCCATCTGTTGGGACCTACAGAAACAATGTGTAGGTTTTTTTGGTTTTTTTTTCCAGGGGCTTTTTAGCTTATCAAAAATAAGCTGCTTTTTGTTGTTTAAAAAATGATCTAAGCAACTTTTTACAGAAGTGTCCTTTCAGTTACATGCTACTGCATTGTGCTTCAGAGTTTCAATGCCATGTTAACTTCACTAATTTATATAAAATCACAACACTTGCCCAGTTATTACTCCTGAACTCCAAAGGGGCATCTTTGGATAGAGAGACTTATCTAAAAATTAGTATTTCATTAAGCAGGTCACTCTCACTTCACCTTTTAAAGGTGCTATCACAACAACAAATACATTTTGAGATAACGATGTCTGTGATAAAGGCTCCTCCAGCATTATGAATTATGCTCACACTCTGAATGCTTAAAAATAAGATATGCTCCTTTTTTATGCTTAAACCATACTAAGGCATGGTAGAAATCTTATCATTGAAAGGAATGCAAAACTGTGTAAAGACTGAGGAAAAGCCTTAGTGGTTCCATTAAACAGCATAAAGGGCTGCTTTCTTCCTTGATTTATTTCAGCCTCTGCAGAACTGGCTTTTCATCCTGACAGCACCTTCTAGGACTTCTATCAGCCAAGAGAACATGTAGACTAAAAAAACAAACCAAGCAACCCTCTGAACACCCAACTAACCAAAACCATCATATTTGTTATTACACAGCAACAGAATACACTATAATTCCAGTTTATGATCAGCTTTCCATAGAATGCTCTCCTCCTCTATTTCTAAATCAGACAGGAAATTTAGTATGCTAGAAATGCCAGAAGAATTCCTTCAACCCAACCTTTTCTGTCAGTTTTAAAAATTACTGTATTTATGAGATTATTTTTAGTTGTAAAAGAACAGAAATGCTTTCAGAACCATCACACTGGTGCAGGACATAAGCCCACTTGCTTTAAGAATCAGTAATCTCATTGATAGCAATAAAATTATTCATGCTTTGAAAATTAAATGATTATGTATGTTCTTACGTTTTTTCCTGGGCTGGACCTCTAGGTAATAGGCTTAACACACTGAACAGGCGGCACACAGCTTTTACATGATGAACTATGTTCTAAAACAACTCAAGAAGTCATGCATACTGTTTATCTCTGGTCTTTTTAAGTATGTTATTCTTTCAGAGGGACAGGTATGAATGGTGCTCTCTGAAAATTCCCAGGCTAGCATGAGAATTGAAGGGGTAGAAGATATGCAATTACTTCACAAAAGGACAGATCTACAAAGAATTGACAACGGGCTACACTGCAGGGAATGAGCTGAGTTAAGGTTTGTACTGTGAATTAAGATTTAATGAGTCCCAGGGCAAGTTTTATCAAAGAAACTAAAGGGGGAAAAAAAAAAAAAAAAGACTGCTTGATAATGGATTAGCTAAATGAAAATGCTACGTATGTTAAAAATAAAATCCATCCAAGACAGAGTGACCTTGAACATTTAGCTATAGCACCAGCCATCAGGAGGTAAAGTATTCTGTTATTTCAATGTAATGATGAATTGGCCGCAGTGAAAATAAAACCACATTGTAAGATTATTGCCAGATCAGAGTGGCATATTTGTAATGTGCATTTTCTGATAATAAGAGATTGCAAATATGCTTTGTTTCTTTAAGGAAATGTTCAAAAAAGGGAACAGCTTTCTATGCAACTAAAATAACCAATGAAATGTACAAATTTTTAAACAGAATCTCTCTTTTTTTCCTTCTATCCCTCACAGAGACAATAATCTTTAATTAGATGGGCACCATATCACATCCAACACACAAATACAACTATCAAGGATAATTATCTAAAAGATGGTAAGAGTTCAGTGCACAAAGTGATTTTTTTCTTTTGATAACTGCACTGAGGAACTGGTTTTCAGGACAGAGCAAATAGAGTTTATGGACTGATGCAGATATATCAGAGGTATAAAGTGGTTATTTGGACAAAATATTTCAATCAGTTTGTCACAGAAGTAATTCCATTTCCTATTTCCAAATGATTATAATTTTAAATGTAATTGATGGTAAATGATTTGTGGAGCTAGGAACTTGAGGTCTCAAAATTGTAAGTTTTTCAATGCTTTTTATTCTATATTAGACATAAATTGACACAGAGAGCAGTGGGGAATGTTCTGTTCCCAACGAACTGAAGTCATCCATGTAAGCCATAATCACAGCCCAGATTTCAAGTACCAAAATTGCTGAGTAAGAACACAGCTACTAAGGAGAAAAAGCATGATCCAATGTCTTCTGAAAGAGCTCTTGAATACTGCACATTTTACAAAATAACAGCAAAAATGGCAATTTTATTCTGTTTAAAAGGCTCAGTGTGCTGTAGAATTGCAGGACAGAAAGTTTTCTATGGGAAGGCAAGAAACTTCAAGAAACTTAATTCTTGTAACTAGAGTCATAGCCAAAGGCAAGGCCAGAAGAATAAACCTGATGAAAAAGCATTACAACTTTCCCCCATGACTTGATGGAAGCCACAGGAGTATCTGACCATGCTCAGGTCCAGATTGGACAGATTAGGTTCAACCCCCTCTTCTATTCCCCAGCAAGAATCATTAAATTGCAATGACATCTTTAGCACCAGCAAGAATTTAAGGCCATAGAAACATTTGCTGAAGCAAAGTATTTTGTCATTTTAAGGGAGGATCTTTCACAAATTATTACAGAAAAGCAGATTTTTAAAATGTACGATACAAGTAACAAAGCTGTCAGAATCTTCACTTTTTCCACCCTCAGAGTTTAGCTTTTCTTTAGAAATGGGAACCCAAGGGATTAGCTCCCTTCTGCATTGAACAAATATAAATTTTTAACATTATTGAAGCTACTTTTCTGCTGTATAAACACAATATTTACTAGGCGGTAGTATAACTCGTTGCTATAATCAGAGAAGAGCAATGCACTGAGAACATCTATCAACAAACAGCATAAAAAAGAAGTAGTAAAGAAAGCAGACATTTTCATAATTTCATGTAAAACACTATCATCAAGCTACATCTCTTAAAAACTAGAATTTTTTTTTCACTTCATCTGCACTTACTTTAAATAGCTGAAAAAAAAGCTTATTTTTGTATGCTATTAGAACCATGGTCAGTAAATTAGGACTTGAAAATTCCCATGAGATATAGCCTACTAACTATAGTAAACAAAGAGCCCTTCCCTAAAATGATACTGTCCCAAAAACAACAATACGTTTATACTTCTTCTTTATTCAGGACATACACTTTCAAGTGAATAAAACCCCCTAATTCTACTAATTCAATGCCAGTAAAATACTTTTTGATGCAGTCTTCAAAAATCATGAAATACTTATCAACAGAGGCAGGAAGTGCAATTTGGCTTTTGGCTTCACTGTCTGCTTTCTCCTTCTCTTCATAATGCAGCTGCTAGCAGCTGCCCTTTGTTTCAATAAACTTTTGGGTACATGTTCCCTATCAATCAACACAAAGACTCATTAAAGACAAACAGGGTGGAAGAAAATCCAAGCAGCATGAGAGCAATTCTGATCCAATGATGCCAGTAGCAAAACTTCTATTTCTGTGTGACCAGTGCATCGTCTCCAGGCAATTCCCCAGAGAGAGGTGAAGTGGTCTAATGGTTTCAGCTCAAGTCAGAAAATGTGCAGAACTGCCAGATTTCAGGTATGACCCTGAGCAAGTCACACAGCTGCTCTCAGTTTTCTCATTTGTTACACACAGATAAAGAATCTGGCAAATGTACACTGCCATAAAATAGCTAAGCATGGCTATTGATTTTTGCCTTATAAAAGGCAACAGTACAGAACTCAAGAACATTGTATCCCAGATCTAGAAAGCAGGAGAATCTGGGAGGAAGGTGACTGTCTACTTTTATAATTATTGATTTTTATAGGGTACATATCATTTTATTACCTTGACACTCTTTAAATATGGAGCTTCTTAAGGAATTAACAAACCAAATACAAGAAGAAATGGACCTTACATAAATGCCAACAGCAGACCCACTTTAAATTACAAAAATGAAAGAAATGCTATTAAGTAGGCTAAATGTCAGAGACTCCTGAGTGTTTAAACTTAATTAGAGGAAGACTTTGTTTCAGTAACAATCTGAATCTAGCAGAGTTCATAGTTAGCTGTATGCCTGTGAAGAACAATCACAACAAGATTTCTAAACTCTATAAATGTGAAAAACTGAAAGAGGCATTTTTGTGTACATCCTATTGGGGAGACCTGTGAAGTACAGCTAAGCACCCTCCCATATATAGAAAACACAGAAACTACTTCTGGAGTTCCTCCTAACAGCTAATACAGTTTGGTTCTTAGTTGTTTGCCACCAGGGCTTTAATCCTGCAAGCTTCACGCAGAGGGCCCAGGTGCTCTGCCCATGAAGGAGAAAAAATTAATTGATCAAGAGCTAAACTTTTTCCCCCATGGAAACTACAGTATAAATCCACACAAGAATTTCTTTTACAACAGATTTTTTTTAAAGTCTGCTGAAATGTGCTCCTAGCTCCACCCTGTTCCAGCTCCTCACTGCTCCCTGCACTGCATCATTTAAATCACGGGCAGTAATTGCCACAGTAGCTGAGCCAGAACCCGGCAAGGAGCAGAGGAAAAAGGAAGGGATCATAACCTTTTGACCAGCTTTTTCAGAAGAGAAATCATGATGCTGCTACGTACTGGCAAACATAAAACACCTTTGTTGCAAAACATCAGAAAGATTGCTGCAACTTCCATGCTGACCATAAAAAATATCAGCAACACTGACATGGTATATCCCTCTGCGGCAAGCCACCTCATGGACAAACAGTAAAATACAGACTGTGGGTATATTCATGGCTGGCAGCAACTGGAAGCAGGATTAGAGGCTTTCAGACGAAAATTTGTTCTGTTCAGATGAACAGAATTTGTAGTCTTCCAAAATAGTACTGAATATTGATTACAGCTACATGTACTTGGATCTAGTGTTTTCAAATCCCTTGCAAATAAGAGAAAAATTCTGTCTTCCTAAGCACACTTGTTTTATTCAAAAGAAGAGGTAGAGTTAATAAGAAGAAAAAGAAAAAAGGAGAGGGACCATTATCTAGCTTTCTAGACCAATGATGATTCTAATGTGCAATTTATAAAGCAAGTTTACTTGCATACAGCTCAACAGAAGTAAAAATCTACACCTATGAAGTAACTCATTTTCAAATACACAACACCACAGCTACATTTACTACATAACTACATAACATAAACTACATTTTTCAGAGAAACTAACATGCACAATTACTGAATATCAGGATACAGCATGTGGTGAGAGTTTCTCTCCCTCCTCGCACACCAATGTTAAATAGCACCTTTTTTTTTCAGTCTAATATAATTTTGAGGTGCCGATCAACTGGCTCCAGATTCCCTACCCTTGTCCTAAAAAGTTCCAGAACCTGACCTGCTTCTCATTCCAGTCACTGAGACTGCACAGAAAACATATGTTCAATCTCTTGCTTTTCTTCTCAGTCTGTGACTAGATTCTTCAAAAAATCCCATGCAGAACATCAAATTTCTACCATTTGTCTTAAAGGGTATATTAGCATTAACTAGTTGCTAGTGCTGTTAACTTGCATGCTCGTTAAACTCCTAGATAAAATAAGAAGGCTCAGCCTGAGTGTTTAAAATGCCATTATTCAGAAAAGGAATAATTTGTGTTAATTGGAAATAAATAGATTAATTTCCAATCTGAGTATTGTTGTAGAATAAGAAGCAACAGCATATTCAACCATCTACCAACAAACCACACATTTTCTGGGAGGAAAAGGAGATTGCTTCATTAGTCCCTGCCTTACCTAGGGTTCTCCCCCCAAAAACTGTGCAAATGCCTAATTTGGTACAATATTTGAATAGTATTTTGATTTGTATAAAAACCAGAGTAAGAGAATAGGGAGTAAGTGAATGCAAACTGACAACTGTACTCCATGACATAAATTAGCTGGAGTTTACTGATTTATTCCCACTTCTAAAACTTTTTACTGAGTATGGTGTTTTTATTTCCCCTAATCAATGGTTTGATTTGCTAACTTTTTAAGAAGTGCAGTCTGGCTAGATACTGCCCCAGGCAAAGCAATTGTACTTACCAAAGACGGAATTAAAATATCCGATTTAGAGTACAAACTGTCTCTGTCTATAATGCACTTTAAAAACTTAAACGAATCTCAGATCAATAAAACTTAAACCAATTCTTAAATCAAAACTCTGCAGATCTTTTAAACTTACATTTATATTTTGGCGGTTCACTGCACTTGGTTGCACAATTTTCTTTAGCAGGTTTCAGCACTTTGGAGATGGTTAGTGTTACAAATGGTTGAGTCTTCAAGAGATTGTGCTTTCACCTCTCGCTCAGATTCAAATATGTGGAAGATGGCACTTTTTTTAAAAAATAGACCCCTAGTAACTAATGAAGAAGCTTATCTCCTTCCTGATGAAGCTTATCTCCTTCCTCTAGATATTACATTCAGAACTTTCCTGCAGTATTTTTTCATAGAGTAAAATGTATCGCCACTCAGTGATCTGTCCTCCAATTTAAAAGCAAAAACAAAGACAAAATCCTAGCAAGAGCTGGATCTTGCTTTTAAAGCGGTGTTGAATAATAAAACAAAACAAAACAAAAATTAAACCTACAAACTAAACATTTCATGGGGAAACCCATCAAGAAGAAAGGTGAAACAAAGCTAGAGACCTCTTGACAAATTGAATAAAACACCTGCAAGCAAACAAGTCTGCAGACTTATTCTAATGGAAACAGTATGTAGACCATTGCTCTTTTCCCCCTTATTTTACTCATTTAAGGCCACCTTAATGATGTGGATACATTAACTGAAATAGAAACTCCAATTATGAGCACAGCCAAACTATTGGTTATTAATCTTGCTCTCCTCCCTATTTCTCAACTTTCTTTATATATCCTGAGAACCATCTCATTAAAAGACAAAATGAAACCAGACTAGATATATGTAAATTAGTTCACTTCCTGAGTACTTTTTTTCCTCTGAGAACCATAATCCAACAGGTTAGCTGGATTTTTATGCTGGTTTTATTAATATTGTTTGTAATTTCACTATAGCTGCTGTCAATTATACAGATCACTTAGTATTCAAATATGAAACATCTAAAAGTAACAAAACATATATATGCAATTACAATGGCTTACAATTCCTAAGGCTGTCTCTAGACCAATATTCCTTATAAACTGCCCTCTCTCCTTGCTTCCCTCATTGCCTCCCTCCTTCCCTCCCATGGTTTTCTGCAACTTTCATGTCAGCACTATTAATAATATTAATGCTTTGTCCTCAAATCTACATCTCAGCTGTTGGCAGTGCTGAGAATTCCCTTTTTTGGAGGCTTCACATACGTTACCCAGACTGAACATGTTACTTCACCCTTTCAAAAGGGTTGGATGGAAAGCCTCTCCTCACTCCCCAGCAAAAGCTTTCTGAGATACTGCTTTAGATTCTCTCTTGTGCAGATCCTAGAACTGATCTGATTTAGTTACTAACCTCCTATTTCTTCAATTTTTCTATCAACTTCCTTGCTAAACCTTTTGGCTTCTCTTCAGTTTCTTCCATCACATAGCTGCGTCTTCCTGCAGCATTAATGTTTGCAGGGTTTTTGCCAGTCCATTAGAACTACTGATTATACTTAACTTTTTTTTCCTGTCAACTGAACGTGACAAGCAGGAAAAAAAAAATCTTAATAGAAATCAGCATAAACACAACAAATTAATCTGAACAGCATTTTTTCCAAGTGAGTTGCCAGCAAAAGTGGAAAAAAGTTCATAGTCACAAGCCATCAGCCTGTACTGGAAGCAGAAATAACTGTCCTCCAATCCCATTTTGCAAACAAACCCACATGAAGTGCTTTCTCATGCACTGAAAAATATAATACCAGGACTGGAGTATATGCTTCCTTTCTGTTTCTAAAACTCTCTGACACACTCTGCAGGTCACAAGGCGTCATGTCATCATGTTAAGAATCTAAGAGGAACAGAGGAAAGCGGATCAGGACCTAAGGGAAGGGAAAGCAGACTGTAAAGACTCTTTGAGCAGGGAAGAGAAATCAATAATAATTTAGAAAAGTAAAATACAGGTACAGTAGCTAAAATTCAAGAATTTGTTTTCCAAAGACCAAACATGCTGCTTGCATAGGAATTGAAAGAGTTTTAGAAGTTCACCCAAATACGTTGTTTTACTGCTAGATTAGGATACTGGCTTTCTTTTCCATGGTGGTGTCTCCTTGCCTTAGAGAAGCACTGGGATGGCAAGGGAGCCAGAGGTGAGGTAAAGGGGATCAGTGAAGGATGGGCACAGAGGTACTCGGTGGAGCACCAGAATGTTTTCCAGAGGAAAGATGAGGGGGAAAGCCATTCTCCAGCTGTAAAGCACAGTGGCCACATCACGGTGGCTCCTGCCAAAATGCTGACACCAGCCACTGCAACCCGCAACCCTTGCAATTCACTGGTCTGCATAAAGACCAATTCCTTCTATGCCAGCAGAGCTTTCTGGTGCTCCTTCACCTCTCTAGCTGGCTGTACAGTATCAGGGTTGAACAGAGTCTCTCATTTTGCCAAGTATGCCATTGATGTCCACTCTCCCAAGATGAAATTGGCTGGGAAAGGGGGAAACCCAAAGATGCGCAGTACAATGCCACTCACATGATTTAGAGGTTTGCATAATGGCAGAGCAAGTGAAGATGGTCAATCAAATGCCAGCGCAGATTTAAGCTTACATTGGACTAAAGGAAACAGTGAATTTAACTAAGTGTGGTGGGAGAGGGGCAGTAAACCTCATGAAGAGGCCACAACATTCAAATTAATTTTAAACATTTCTGTGGAGTAACTTCTGCACCTAATTTCCAATGCTAGTTAGTGTGTCGTAGGTGCTGCTAGAGTAAATATGTACTCACGTGTAGGTGTGAATTTTATGACTACAGGCTATACCTCTGAACCTGCCACTGCTTCTTTCTTGAGATGAGCTCTCAACTGTGACACCTGGCTCCCTGTCAATAAATGTTCTCTCCATATAAATGATGTCTGTTCTACATCTCAGCAGGACTGACTCCCCAGAAACAGGAAACAAAGAAGTCAAAATATTTTCAGCTTTTTCAGTAGTAGAGAAAAAAACTTTCCAACGTTTTATTGTACACTTCTAGCTTAACCAGCCCCTGAAAAGCAAGCTCTGATACAAGCAGCAAAGCTGTTTAAAACATAGGAGCCCTTAAACGGAACAATCAAACTGTACAGACATGAGTGGCACCCAGCGATTCACCACGACTGATTTGCATTTCAGAAGTACAGATTTCCAAATGACCAGTTGATATATGCAATTTATAAACATTTATTTTGGCATGACATTTTCTAGAGATGAGGATTGCTCTTTACATCAAAAATATCTTGATGATATCTGCCAAATGGTGTGATTTCAGTCGAGGTATCAGGCAGAAAAATTGGTACAAAAAAGGCAGGTACAAGGTACCCTAGCGCTACAGGATTCCTTGTTAAAACCATTTTCCATACATATGCTTCTTCCAGAAAGGAAACCTTTGCCATAATGTATCATATACGATTTCAGAGGTAAGTTTATTGTGGGAGTATCTTGGATTTAAAAAAAAAAAA